>APFE030043320.1:48616-131245 GCA_000404065.3 Pinus taeda | reverse complement strand
TGATGATCTGCCCACGTATATTACAGAAGAGGAAGAGTTGGTGAGTAATTCCGTGATTCCCCAAGATGAGCATTATATTTTGTCAAATGATGCAACACTTCAAGAAGAATCCGAAGAGTATCAAAGAGGGTATTTGCATGCTTTATCAGCTCAGCAAGGTCAGCAAAGGCAATTAAGAAACTGAGTGGTTCCCATAAATCCCATCCAAAAGAGAGCAGAGGCTTCGGCAAAGAATGGTTCTGCTGTCCCACAGAAAAAAGGCAAAGAAATAAGCGATCCTTCAACAGGCCAATCATTATCAGCGAGAAAAATAGACCAGCCATCAAATGCACTAAGAGATAGAGGTGAAAAAATAGACAATCTAGCTAAAGAAGTTGAGAAGATTTCAGCTTTCGGTTTGGAGAATGAGGTTGCAAAGTTGAAGGTGTCTATTCCTTTGACGGAAATCATGAAGAACAGCACCTACCGAGGCCAAATTTCCAAGATGCTGAATTTCGATCCAATGCTAGACACCGTAAACGTAGAAGATGATCAACCTGAGCTGATTTTTGGGCCCGCTTTAAATGGTGAGTCTCCCGAGAGTGATGTTCCTCCATTCTATATCAGTTTGCGACTACATGAGTATGTGCTACACAACGCCATGTTTGATTCGGGAGCTTCACATAATTTGATGCCCAAAGCGATTATGGAGAAGCTGGTACTTGACATCACTAAGAATTATCATGATTTGTATTCGTTTGACTCTAGTCGGGTGAAATGTATTGGTTTGATCAAGGACTTGGTGGTGAGTCTAGATCAAATCCCAACAAAGAATGTTTTGATGGACGTGGTGGTGGTGGATATTCCTCCGCGATTCGGCATGTTGCTTTCGAGATCATGGGGAGCCAAGCTCAAAGGTACACTTCAGCTCGATTTTTCCTATGCTAAAATTCCAGTTTTGGTCAGATGAGGAAGTTATATCGGGAACAAAAGATGAAATACATGATCACTAGTAAGGAAAAGCCCGTCAATCATCCTGTAAATTATGTACAAACAGATTTAGAATCTTTTGTTTTGTTTGCGGATAATTTCAATGAGATAGATAGTCAGATAGTTCAAGTAGAAGATATACCAGCTATTACAGAGAATTTTAGAGAAGTTTTGAGAAAGGAAAGTGAAGAAAGGTCTGCTGTTATAAAGCCAATCGCTGAAACAAATGGGCCACAAATAGAGAATGCATCAACATCACATTTTTAGCACTTAGAAGACGATGAAGATGGTGTTTGGACCATGGATTTTGATGGCGCTGTGGGCAGCGATGGTGCTGGTATAAGTGTGTGGATTTGAAGCCCATTTTCAGTCCAAAACCAAGTTCCAAGCAAGGTACAGGTATGTTCATACAAATTAGCTTTTGATTGTTCAAATAATGAGGCGGAATATGAGGCTCTTATTGCTGGTCTGAAAATCCTTCGGAAGTTGAAGGCAAAGAAGATAGCGGTATATGGCGACTCCGAATTGGTTATCAAGCAAGTGAAAGGTGAATTTCAGGCCAAGCATCCTCGTATGCAAGCATATCGGAATGCTGTCCTAGACATTTTAAAATTGTTTTCAGAACATAATTTGACATGTGTGCCCCGGATTCAAAATGGTGTTGTGGATGCATTGGAAAAGGCAGCGAGTAATCTGAAAATACCCATGAATTCCAGCAATAAGTTTGAGATATATGTGAAGCATCGTCCTACAGTTCCAGATAATCAAAGGTGTTGGCAAGTTTTCCAAGATGACGAAGAAATCAAAGATTTTCTGCAAATTGAGTGTAAATTCGAAGACATCTCCATAGACACGGAAGCTGAAGGAGTAAATCAGATGGATGTGTTGCAGCTCAAGGACAATTACATTCCTAAAGGATTAATTCCTTTGGAAGAATTGTTCGATCAAGATGATGTGGCCCGTAAGCCAACTTTGAGACCAACGGATGAAGGTGTCGAAGATGTGAATCTTGGGACTGCCGAAAATCAAGATGGTGAAACTCTCGAAAGCATTGTCACCCAAGGTAAAGAATGAATACATCAAATTGCTGTCTTTGTTTTCTAATGTTTTTGCATGGGACTATTCAGATTTGAAAACTTATGACACAAGTATCATTCAGCATACCATTCCAATAAAGCCAAATCAAAAGCCTTTCCGACAAAAGTTGAGAAGAATTAATCCTAAATTACTGCCATTTATCGAGAAGGAATTCAACAGGTTATATAAGTCTGGAATCATAGTGCCAATCCAATTTTCTAATTGGATTTCCAACTTAGTGCCCGTGAGAAAGAAGACCGGCGAAATTCGCTTGTGTATAGACTTCAGAAATATGAACAAGGTATCACTAAAGGACAATTATCCGCTACCCAAAATGGATCATATATTGCAGCGGGTAGTGGGGGCATCAAGGATGTCATTGCTTGATGGTTATTCCGGGTATAATCAAATTTTGGTGCACGAAGATGACCGTGACAAGACAACATTTACTACTCCATGGGGGACATTTCATTATGCCAAGATGCCGTTTGGATTGAAGAACGCTGGCGCCACATTTCAGCGGGAAATGGATATGGCCTTTGCTAATGAGAAAGATGTCTTTTTAGTTGTTTATCTTGATGATCTGGCCGTGTTTTCTAAATCAGATGAAGAGCATTTGTTTCATTTGACTAAGGTGTTCCAAAAGTGCAGAAAGTATGGTATCTCGTTGAATCCGAAGAAGAGCCTTTTTGCTATGAGCGAAGGCAAGCTGTTGGGTCATATTATTTCTAAAGATGGAATTCGAATAGATCCTGCACGGGTGGAAGCAATTCAGCAATTAGAGCAGCCCCGAAGCAAGAAGGAGATTCAGTCCTTCAATGGCAAATTGAATTTTCTGCGTCGCTTTATTCCCAATCTGGTCGAACATCTTAGAGAGATAACGAACATGCTCAAAAAGGACAGCGAGCTCAAATGGACCGAAGAAGCGGTAAAGTCTTTCAACTTGGTAAAGTTAATCTTATCTTCAGCCCCCACTTTGATCAGCCCAGATTATACACAAGATTTTATTTTATTTTCATTTGCTTCTGAGCATACGTTGGCAGCCGTGTTGATGCAAAAGAGAGATGGATTTGAGAGGCCCATAGTTTTTTTCAGCCACATCATAAGGGACAGAGCATTGAATTATAATATCATTGAGAAGCAAGCATTGGTGCTGATAAAAGCTTTGAAAGATTTCCGGGTATACATACTCAATTCTCACATTTTGGCATATGTTCCCAACGCAGCTGTGAAGGATGTTTTAGTACAAATGGATCCGGAAGGAAGAAGGGGTAAGTGGATCACTGCATTGTTAGAATATGATGTGGAAATTAAGCCTACCAAGTTGATTAAAGGTCAAGGTCTTGCTAAGATGATGGCTGAAACGAATCTCTATGTCCTAGACATCAATCTGGTTGTTTCTTTATCCGATGAAGACGAAGAAAATTAATCTTTACAGGTATCGGATATCTTTGTTTCTTCTCCTTGGTATGTTGATATAGTATATGTGCTTCAAAATTTGTCTTCACCCCCTGGGATGCCTAGAAACAAAGCTAGAACATTGAAGCTAAAGGCAGCAAAATTTTGCATCATCAAATCTGCACTTTACTGGAAAGATCCCGGTGGCATCTTGCTGAAATGTTTCGTCGAAGAAGAAGCTAATACAGTAGTAGAAGATTTTCATAAAGGTGACTGTGGGGGTCACTTGTTTTGGTAGGCCACGGCTAATAAGATCTTGAGAGCTAGTTTCTATTGGCCTTCTTTATTTTCTGATGTATATAAAGCAGTTAAGAGTTGTCATGAATGTCAAATTTTTCAAGGAAAGCAAAAATTACAGTCATTACCTCTCAAGCCCATTGAAATCAGCGCACCATTTCAGCAATGGGGCGTGGATTTTATTGGCGAAATCCACCCAGAATCTTCCGGGCATCATCGATGGATCTTGACCGCCACAGATTACTTCATGAAGTGGATTGAAGCCATTCCCACTCGGCAGGCCATGGACTCGGTAATTATTTCTTTTCTTGAGAATAACATATTGTCACGTTTCGACTGTCCACATAAGTTGATTACAGATAATGCAGCAGTGTTTAAATCAAAGAGGATGGTTGATTTTTGCTACAAATATGACATCAGCTTGGGGCATTCGACCGCCTACCATCCGCAAGGAAATGGGCTGGCCGAATCTTCAAACAAGTCTCTAGTGAACATCATCAAGAAATTGCTGGAAATCAACAAGAAGAGCTGGCACAAAAAGTTAGTAAATGCATTATGGGCTGATCGTGTAAGTCAAAAGAAGTCAATTGGTATGTCACCCTTTTAATTGGTCTACGGGACTGATGCAGTGTTTCCTACTTCACTTAGTGTTCCAGTGGAAAATTTGCTTCAAGAAGCTAGTGATGAGGAGGATTCTATGCAACGGCGGATTAGTCAAATGATTCATTTACAGCAGACACGAGATGAAGTTCTTCAAAATTCCCTGAAGTTGCAAGAGCGCATCAAGAAAATTTATGACAGAAAAGCAAAGCCGGATGATTTTCAGATAGATGATGTTGTTTTGAGATGGGATGCCCGAAATGAAGACAAAGGGAAGCATGGAAAATTCAACAACTTGTGGAAAGGTCCCTACAAAATTGCAGTATACCGTGGTCCAAATGCCTTTCTTCTCAAAGAAATGAATGGTGATGAATGTTTCGGTGGGCCGGTGAATGGCCGGCGGCTCAAAAGATATTATGCTTGAGCATTTTCTGCTCTAATCACTCTCATTGTAATTACCATTTTACTTTCATTCTGCAGCAAGAGTAAACTGATCTCCATCTTTAGTCTGGGGCCCGCGGTGAAGGCTATAATTCTAAACATGGTGATTAGTTGGTTTGAGTTTTTCAAGTTGTTTCAGTCAGTCTATTTTCAGCATAAAGCGAGTCGGTTTGTGTCAAAGTTAGTTTAAATTTCAGTCAAGTCTCAAAGTCAATAAAGTTGTCCAAATTTGGGTCACATGTGTAAATAATGGACTCCATTTCCCAATGGTTGAAAGCATTGGTCTCCTCTCCCAGAGTTCTAAGGTTCTTGGTACCTCCAAGGAGCTACCATCCCCATTGGAGCCAATGTTAGAGTCGGTCTAGTAGCCCTCCATCAGAGATCAAAGCTCTTTGCATTTGCACACGTAGGTGTCTCATCAGTGTCATTTTTGCATCCCATTAGGCATGCCATAATCCTGATGGAGGAGCTGGTGTCTTTTCCCCCTCTTGGCATTACTGGACCAAAGTTATTTCAGTCATTAAAATTTTTCAAGATTGTCTTGTCTTGTCTTGAGGTCAGATTCCTAGGTCTAGGGTTTTGGTCAAGTTTGTCTTCAAGGTCATGTCTCTAAAGGTCAATAAATGTTCAGCAAGCCAGAGGGATGATTTTAAAGGTGTTCCTTCGCAAATTTCTATCTTGTACAGTTAATTTTCACCTTGGATTTAAAAACTCTGTTTTTAAAGCCAAGCTCATTTTTCAATTTATTTGTAAAAAGTGATGAAATTTTTAAAAAACTTCCAAGGACAGCATGTAACCCTGGCTCCCTTGCCAAGATCCCTCAGATGATATCCCTGCAAAAAGAATCGAGCAAAAGCATTAAATCAGTCAATTTCAGGACAAAGGAAACCAAAAAAGTCAAGTTTTTAAAGTGTCAAAGGAAAAACATAAGAAAGTGGGTTGTGACATGAAATTTATTCAAAGAAAGGCTATAAAGGTTCTATTTCCCTCCATCAAGCTTCACTGTGCATCCAAGTGATAGAGAAATCAGATTGCAAGCGAATTTGAGTGAATTCGGTCAGTTTGGGAGAGGAGCGACCCGTCAAGAGTGGTGAGCGACCCGTCAAGTGAGCGCGACCCATTGGGTAGTTTTCACAGGAATTCATCTACAGCTCAGGAATTCGCCCAGCTTTGACCAGTTTTGACTTGAGATGGAATTTTTCACCATCTTTGATGTAATTAATGTATTTTCATGTTGACATGACACTTATTTACCTATTCTAGAAGATTCATTCATGAAATAACAAACATTTAATGAATGAATTGGTTTCCTAGCTTATAGAGGCAAGTTGTTTTGACTGCCTAGTTTGTAGTGCTAAGTTTAGAAGTGGTTGAAACAAATCCTAGGATAGTGAGCTCGACCCATGGAGGCAGGGAAAGAGGTTAGATGATCTATATTATAGACTTTCTTGCTCATTTTCATGGTTTGACTCTTGAGGGAGAAGCTATCATTGTATTATTTCACTGTATCTCTGCAATTTTTGGCTAAGGAAGACCAGGGTTTTGCAGTCCTTTTTGGGATTCTTGTGGTTACATGTATTGATGGTGTGTTTCTCTATGTACCTGTAAGTGTGTTATGTGAATCATTTCCTTTGTTTTCCTTCTGCACATTAAGCAAACGAAGTGTTAAAGTAATAATTATGACTGTCATGCTCTGCTTTTAAGTTTGTTTAATTTCAATGTTTTCTACTGTTTAAGGAGAATTCAAAGTTATTGTTTGCTCTCCTTAACTCCTCACCTGTCATTCCTAATCATTCACCTCAATCAAAGGCATCAATACTGTCTCCTACCTCGCCCCAAAGAACCCCCTGCAGAAACTGTGTCCAATCCCCGCACCCAAAATTGCCATCCCCTCAATTTGCCACCAAAAACCCTAAAAACCCCAAATCAACCCTTTTGATCAATTTACTAGCCTAAAATCAGTGTTACCCTATTTTTCATCTCATCCATTGAAGATTTTACTGAGGTTGACTGGAGAGAGCCTTCTCTTGCCCCGTAGGACTAGCTACGAGGCTAAATGGTTTGATGTTGCCTTGAGGTTTGCCTTTTTTAGCCTGAGGTGAAATTTCAATTGCTAACAGCCCCAACCCATAGTTTTAATAGAAACTAATACACTTACCCCTTATCCTAACAAAACAAATAAATCCTCCATTAACCCCAAATAAACACAAATCACTTCCAATTAAAGCTTCGAGCCCCCCCCAAGCCTCCGTACATTTCCTCCGTGATGTTCATGACCCAACCATATTTTTATCAACTAGGCCATAATCTAACAATGCACAGATGTATCGACCTCAGTCGACGCATGAATTTTACCCAAAGAGTTAAACTCCCTTACTAAGCCTCTTCCAATCATTGTTAACCACGATTAAACCTTAAATAATATTATACCATCGAAGATTAAGGTGTTGGACCCCTCCTAAACCCAAGATTTTATAACCCACTCATTTTCCTTGCTTGATTTCCATTTGATCAACACCCGCTAAATCCAACGCCCGTCAACCGTATCGGCCGCGCCCGATAGCTGAACGTTACCCTCTTGATAAGGCAGTTTTCCCCGACCCCCTGATGCCTACGTATCACATTATAGAGTATACAGATGACCCCTCCTAAAAAACACCTTCGCCTCATATGCACTATGACGACCCTTATACCACCTCCCCGCCAACCTGATAATCTGACGATTATCCATAAATATAAATGTTCTCACCATATTCAAAAATGTTTCTCGTTAAACCTTAAAACTCCGAAAAACTTCGTTTTCGTGCCTTTCGTCCGTTTCGCAGTATAAACCCGTTAAACCCTTCAGTGCCACCCTGAACCTCTGTGATGCAATTCCACCTCCATTTATTTCCAAAGCAACACTACGACCCCTTCCCCATGCATCCCTGTGCAAATAAAGCCATCAAGTTCCTTCTAGCCGACCGAGATTTTCTTAATAATTGTTAAATTTTACAGGTAATGAGCCAAAGACCAAAGCTTCGATAAGTTGTCCTAATACTATTCACAGAACCTGTTTACTCCAAGACTTGAGAAGAAACTTGTTAAAAACCTATATTCAAAAATAAGACACTTACACACAGAGCCGAGAAGAAAACACTTATACAGAGCATGGACAGTCAAAATAGAGAAACCAAACAGAGGATGCAATTAGAAGACAAACAGATAAAAAATACAGAGACTTGATCAATATCCACTTCCCAATGTTGATACACATAAAATCAAAATAATTTACTATTGAAACACACAATAAAAGGTTAAATTGTACAGTAAAAGGGAAAAACACAGTGAAGGATAAAGACAAGTCATCAGAGTGAAAGAGTATCAAAGTCAGAGAGTATCAAATAAAAGCCTGAAGTAAATAAAGCCTCCAGTGTAATGATCCAAACAGCAAAGAGCATCAAGAGATAAAAAAAAAGCCACAAAAGCCAGTAGTACCACAATAAAAGGGACAACATGAAAGCAACTCACTAGCTATCTCTATCTTCCTGCGAGATGATATTTGTATTTCCTAGATTAAATCTCAAGTTAGTTTGAGATATTTATAATAAAACCTTACTATAAATACTTCAGAATTTGAAGTATGTAGTGTGGATTCTTAGACATTTCTATAGACTTCTTGATCAAAAGAATCTAAAGCCATTGGAGCATTGACTGAGCCAACAACCTGGATTGATGAATAAAGATTAGATATTTCAAAGGATTCATGTGTAGAGTGAAGTGCGGACAAGTATTTTCTCATGTTGTTGTTCTCCTTCTTAATTTTTTTTCCATAATGTTTATCTGAATCTAAATGCCATAACTGGAGCATTATCTCAGAATTTGTTTAATTACACTCTATTATAATATTTAGGCAAATACATGTTTTCTACTGATAATGTATGTTAAGGAATTCTTAATTTCTCCAAAGTTTAGGTTGTTTCTTCATAATCTATAGCAAAGGATTCTTTATTTCCCTTTGTTTCCGATTACCCTTTGTTCCTCTTTTCAATCCCAATCTGAGAATTCTTAATTTCTCTCTCACCCCAGTTAAAACCTTTTTCACCCCTCTAGCCCTAAGTCATGCACTCTAGTCTATTATCTTTCCCTTTTAACATTCCCTTTAGTGAGTTGATCTAGTCCTAGTGCTCTTTTCCTAACTCCATAGCCCAGTGGTCTAGAGACATCATTCTATCCATTTGTTTAGAGGATCCCACCACCCAATCTTCAATAAAAATAAAAAACCCCTTGAACATTTAGAACTAGCCTAATATCCTTGCAAACAAATCTAGATCTTATAGAGAGATCCCTCTCTGAGCTTAGGCTAGCTAGAGCCTATGCCCAAAAGTTGGTTTGTGGTTACTGCAGTCATTTTCTTTCTTCTAATAACTTCTAGAGAAAATTTTGAGTGATAGCATAGTGGTGACTCCACTGGGGAACCAACAACTCCTCAATCCTAATAAAGCTTTAAGAAAATTCTAACTCTATATTTTGAGCCTCTTAAAGTCATTTGTTAGAAGTTATATTGAAAAAATCTCACAAAAACAATTAAAATTTTGAAATTTTGGCTTCTAGGAAGACTCATTTTACTAGGGCTAATCTAGATGCCAACCCTCCCCTAGTAGTTGATAATCCCAACCTGATTTCAAGAAAATCCAAAAATTAAGAAGGTTCAGTTAGTCAAATACCTTTAGTTAAATCTAATTCATGTCCTGATGAGTGGTTATTTTTTTAGAAGATCTTCCCTTTGATGTGCAATTTGGTCTTTCATTATTTAAAATGAAGTCTGAAAGTGCAATATATGAAACTGTTCTAGATCCTGATTTTATTGCAGAACTTGAAGTCCAATAGGCAAACAGATCAATTGATGAGTACATTATGAAATCTCCACAATTATCCATTAATACTACTACTACCCCTGAGTTTTTTGAACAATTCTCCACTACTTTGAGTTCACCATTATTCCCTTCAACTCCAATACCTTCTGAATTCCATTTTGCACCACCATTAATACCTTCACTCCCTCACCAACCTATCATTACTCATTCACCACCTACTAGTCCTGGTTCTTCATCCACTACTACATTAATACCAAGTATATCAACCCCACATATTAACCCCTCCCAACCTACAACAATGGTAAACAGATATGCTTCTCTTGTTTTACCTACCCAACTTCATGCTATCCATGCAGATTATCAAATTAGGATTCCCTTGTTTGATGCTATTGGTCAGTACACTACCCAACAACATGTTAACAAGATGTCTAATTTCATTTAACTATACGAAAATAGATGAAGTCGATGTCGAGATGAGACTCTTTGCCCAAACTTTGACTGGTGATGTTAAGAAGTGGTTTAAAGCCTTCCCTGCCAACCATATAGTAGACCTAGTAAATTTCCAAGGGTTGTTTATTAATAGGTGGGAAAAGAAAAAGAATCCCTTACAAATCCTTTCAGAATATGAGAATATTAGGAGAGGACCTAATGAAACTGTTCAAGGTTACAACACTAGATTCAATAACATATATAATGAAATCCCAGTTAACCTTAGACCCCTACCTAACTTAGTGTTAATAAAGTTCCCTGATGGTTTTGATACAGATATGACATACCAACTTAGGGAAAGAAATGTGCCAACATTAGAAGAAATGCAAAGTGTAGCTATTAGTGTAGAGGCTAATTTGTTAGCTAAAAGGGCTAGAGTTAGAAATGAAAAGACAATTGCTAAGGATGAAACTTCACCATTTGATATTAAAAAAGATAACTTGGCCAAAAACATGGAAATACTAATGGAAAGAATAGGTAACTTGGAAAGGAAACCCTAATGGGATAACTAACAAGCACCTCCAATTAGAAACCAAAATTTCATAAACAACCAAAACATGGGGAAAAACAGACCAGATCAGAACATAAGGCCTCCTTTTCTAGAAAATTATGTAGAGACATCCCATCCAAAAGATCTAGAGCATGATACACAAATTAACCTAATGGGAATAAATGACGAGGACACTATTTTTCTAACCCAAGATGAGCAGGAATTGTATATGCTACAGCAATTACATGTACAGTCTGGTGAATCATTTGATTATAAACAAGGATATGACTCTACCATTTTTGAAGTCCACAAATATTATAATCTAAGAAGAAAAAAGAATGTTAATGTCCCAGACCAAACTAAAAAAACAAAACAAAATCAACCCAAGAAAATAAAAGATGCCCCTGTTTCAATGATCCTCCAAATTCTCCCTAGGTAGAACCCAAATCCTTTTGGCCCCACAATTGTAGATATAACGTATGATCAACCTTCTACTGATCAACCATCCACTTCTATTCCACTTGAAAATCCATATAATGATATCCCTAATAAATAAAAAGAAGACAATCCTATTCAAATCCTTGCTGCAAAAAATCCAAACCTTCAAACAGAAAAGGCCTCTTTGCCATTCAATTTGGCAGCAGAGATAACAAAGATAAAGATTTTAGTCCCTTTAATAGAACTAATGAAGAAGGAACCTTATAAATCATAGATAAACCAGACCTTAAACATTGTTGAAAGCAATGATTCAGTTAACTTGTTTGATGACCAACTGGAACTCATATTTGGTCTAGATGTTAATGGAAAACCATTAGAAGGAGGAGTTCCACCTTTTTACATTAGCCTTAGTATCCATGATAAGATTCTACACAATGCAATGTTGGATTCTAGGGCCTCTCATAATTTAATGCCCAAATCAGTGATGGAGAAATTGAACCTAGACATTGCAAGGCCTTACAAGGACTTATTCTCATTTGACTCTAGTCAGGTAAAGTGTCTAGGATTTTTTAAAGAGCTGTGTGTTACTTTAGTCCAATATCCTGCCAAAAGCATCCTTATGGACATTGTAGTTGCTAACATCCCACCAAAGTATGGCATGTTGTTATCGAGATCATGGGGAGCCAAACTTCATGGATCTTTACAACTAGATATGTCATATGCAACAATTTCTGTTTTTGGACAACCTAAGAAACTATACCGAGAAACCTTAATGAAATATGTGGTAAGTAGCTAGGATTGGCCTCAAAACTTTCCCATCTACTCCATAAACCAAATATTGATTCTTTTGTCCTGTATAATGCTGATCAAACACAAGAAACACTTTTAGACAGTTTTGATACAGAACCAAAAGAAATTGCAGTTTCTACACAAAATGAAATTAACCAGACTATAGAACTATTCAATGAACAAGAAGGTCAAAATGCTATGAACAATGAAAAGTTTGTTCCACTAGATAGTGAAAATTATGATCATGAGATATTATGGCATTTAGAATTTGATGGATCAGTTAATAGGTTAGGAGCAGGAGTAGGAGTATGGATATATAATTCGGAAAACAATTACTTAGAAGCCCATGCATATAGATTTAATTTTAAATGTACAAACAATATAGTTGAGTATGAAGCATTAATTTTAGGTCTTAATTTAGTTAGGAGTCTAGGAGCTAAAAGAGTTTCTGTGACGGGAGACTCTGAACTAATTGTAAAATAGATTGATGTTGTATATATGACTAAGGACCCTAGATTAAGTTGTTATAGAGACACTATTGTAGAAATACTTAACATGTTCCTAGAAACAAAGCTTCCAATAATCCCCAAAAAACATAACATGAAAGCCCCTAGTTTAGCAATGTTTGCCAGCACCTGGAAATTACCCTTCCAACCTAACTATTAGTACACTGTTGAAGTTAGGCATAGTCCCACAATTCCAGATAATTTGAAGAATTGGCAAATATTTTCTAATGATAAACAAATAAATAACTTTTTACTTTCAAAAGAAGAGTTCGTAAATAATAATATAGATACTAATAAATCCATAGATCCTCACACTAAGGATAAGTTAGAAGTAAACGAGATAGAAGGTGATGAAATAGATAGACTTAACCCAAATAAATTTATCAAATCAGATGTAGATAACTTAGAGCTAATGGAGATTGATGAAATAATCAATAAAGAAACTGAAGTAATTAATCTCAAAGATAACTTCTTACAAAAGGGATTAACCCCTCTGGAAGATTTATTTGGTTCAAATGATGTTCCTAGGAAACCTAAAATGGAACCACTAAGGTCTGATATAGAGGAATGTAATATATGCACTGATGAAAATCCTAAACTGATAAAAATTTCAAAATCATTACCTCTTACTGAAAAGGTGAAATACATTGAGTTGTTGAAAGAATTTAGGGATTTCTTTGCTTGGAGTTACGAGGACCTTAAATCCTATGACACCAACATCATCCAACACACAATACCTATTAAAGAAAATCAAAATCCTTTTATACAAAAACTAAGAAGGATTAATCCTATCTTATTACCTGCAATTGAAAAAGAAATTCAGAGGATGTATGATGCCAAAATAATTGCATCAATCAATTTTTCTGATTGGGTCTCAAACTTGGTTCTAGCTAGAAAGAAAATTGATGAGATCATGCTATATCTGGATCTCAGAAACCTCAACAAAGTGTCACTTAAAAACAATTACCCTCTCCCCAAAATGGATCACATTTTACGGAGAGTAGTTGGATCAACCATAATATCATTGTTGGATGGGTTTTTTGGATACAATCAAATCTTAGTTCATCTAGATGAACAACCCCAAACTGCCTTTACTACTCGTTGGGGCACTTTTATGTATGTGAAAATTCCTTTTGTGCTAATGAATGCAGGAGCCACTTTCTAGAGGGCTATGGATATAACCTTTGCAAAATAAATTCATGATTTCCTTGTGATATATCTAGATGATATTAATGTATTTTCAAAGTCTAACAATCAACATTTGGATCATCTTAGGCAAGTTTTTATTAAATGCAAGAAGTTTGGAATCTCCTTGAACCCCAAAAAGTCCTTGTTTCAGTTAGAGGAAGGAAAGTTGTTAGGTCACATAATTTCAAAAAATGGTATAAGAATAGACCTTGCAAGAATAGAATCCACCATTACAAATAAGGCACCCGAGGAACATTATAGAATTACAAGCTTTCTCAAGAAAAAAAATTCTTAGAAGATTTATATCTAATCTAGTAGAGTTAATTAGATCACTAAACAACGTGATGAAAAAAGACTCCACCATAAAATGAACTATTGAGGTTAAGAAATCCTTTGAGGACATCAAAATAGATTTAACTAAAACACTTGTATTAATCAGTCCTAAATTTGACAGAGATTTCATCTTTTTTCCTTTGCCTCTGAGCACACAATAGTTGTTGTCTTGTTACAGAAAAATGACCAGCGCTATGAACAGCCCATTGCTTTCTTTAGCAAAGCCCTGAGAGATGCCCCCTTGAAATATAACATCATGTAAAAAAAGGCCTTGGATTTAGTCAAAGCTATTAAGTATTTGAGGGTATACATCTTATATTCTCATATAGCAGCCTATGCTCCAAATTGAGTAGTTAAAGACATCCTAACTCAGGTTGGTCTTGATGGAAAGAGGGAAAGGTGGATTACTACTATTTTAGAGTATGATATAGAAATAAAACCTACAAAGTTAATCAAGGGCCAAGGTTTGGCCAAGCTCATGGCTGAATCGAACTGTCAGGCCTTGGATATAAACTTTATTGCAGCAATAGATAATGAAGAGGAAATGGTGACTCCACTAATCAACCAGGCCTTTCTTGAATCACCTCGGTATGCTGATATTATTTATTTTTTACTGAATTTACAAGCTCCTCCTAGATTATCTAGGACTAAAAGCAAGTATTTGAAGACGAAATTCTTAAGATTTTGTATATTGGACAATGTTTTGTTTTGGAGATATCATGAAGGTATTATTCTCAATTGCTTATTAAAAGAATAATCTGACAAAGTTTTACAAGAGTTTCATGCATGTGACTGTGGAGGACACCTTTACTAGAAGACTATTGCAGATAAAATCCTTAGAGTTGGTTTCTACTGGCCTACCTTGTTTGTTGATGTTAGAAAATATGTGACCTCCTGTCACAAATGTAAAATTTTTGAGGGAAAGAAAAAGCTTTTACCTTTACGCCTCCATCCAATCTCTGCTGAAATAACTTTTCAACAATGTGGTGTAGACTTCATTGGTGAAGTTCACCCACCCTCTGCCCAACACAAATGGATCCTTACAGCCACATACTACTTCACAAAACGGATAGAGGCCATACCTTCAAGGCAAGCCACAAATACTGTTATGATAACCTTCCTTGAAACCAATATTATATCAAGATTTGGATGTCTAACTAATCTCATTATTGATAAAGTAGTAACCTTTAAATCCAAAAGAATGATAGGTTTATGCAGTAAATACCATATCACCCTTGGCCATTACACAGCATATTACCGTCAAGGTAATCAATTGGCAGAATCCTCAAACAAAATCCTAGTAAACATCATCAAGAAGTTACTAGACAATAAGAAAACTTGGAATAAAAAGCTAGTCAATGCCTTATGGTAGACAGATTAACTACTAAGAAATCAATTGGTACTTCTCCCTATCAACTAGTTTATGGAATGGAAGTTGTCTTTCCATCCTCTTTGGGAGTACCAGTAATGAAGATACTTCAAGAAATGTAGTTTGAACCAAATAGTATCCAAAGAAGAATTAACCACAATATTCTGCTACAACAAACAAGATAAGAAGTCTATGTCAGGTCTCAAGTTGTGCATGAAAAGATTAAGAAGATTTTTGATAAGAGAACCAAAGTTGAAGATTTCTACATTGGTGACAAAGTGCTCAAGTGGGACTCAAGGAGGGAAGATAGAGGAAAACATGGGAAATTTTATTTCCTATGGAAAGTTCTTTATGTCATTTATGCTTATAGAGGAAATAATGCTTTCTTCTTGAGAGAAATTGATGGCATATATGTATAAGATGGGCTAGTGAATGGTCAAATGCTAAAACATTACTTTGAACCTAATTACTAATTTTCATTTGTACATATTCTATTTTCAAAAGTCTAGTTTGGATTGGATGGTGATCTTTGAGGTTGAAACCCAAAGAGAAGGCTCTAAGCTTTAAAATATTCATGATCATAAGTATAAATAATGCAAATTCATAGAAAGACACTTTGCAAGGCAACATAAAAAACAATTCAAAGGCTACTGATCTCTAAAGTTCTTGACATTTTATAAGGAAATATCATCCCCAAGTGGAGCCACTGTTATGTTCCTATACCAATAGGAGTCATAATTTTGAATGACTAAGGTTAAGGCTTGTAATATTGTACATACCTTTCCTTCTATAAATGTTTTCCATATTATAAAAATTAAAAAATGTAAATAGGGTATGTCCTAAAAGAGAAATAAAAGGACAAAAGAATAAGAGAAAGTCAGAAAATGAAAATATATGAACCCCAAAAACAAAGAGACCATGAAAGTGTGCGAGTCTAAATGCCACTACTATTTACTTTTATACATAATAATGATTGTGTGCAACTTGTTATTCATGCCACAGTCCATGGTAATCAAACTGTTTAACCTTGGTTATTTCATGCTTTGAATTTTATGTTTATAGTTAGAGAATAAAATCTGACGAAACAGTTTAATCTTGGCAAATCATAATTAGGTAGAGAAAATAAAAAGAGATCAAAAGCTTAATCTGAGCCCTTGGATGATATAAGGTTAGAGTTAGATATCTTACTTTTTAAAAGAAAAATAGATGAATAAGATTTTTCTAGCCTAAATGCACCCAAAGAAATGAAGAAAACATGTTCAAGGTAAGAAATGGGTAAGTAGAAGAAAGGTTGTTGAACTACAAAGTTGATCAGATCGAAACACATGCATCATGCTTATATACATCTTTCAAAATGTATAGTCAACTATGGAAGCAAAGCCAACGGTTTACAAGTTCATGTCATTAAATCCCCCTCATTCCTTTTTCCCCTATACTTACTAATTTCCTATCTATAAGCATGTTCTAAGTACTTTTAATAGTACAAGTCAAAGAGGCTCAAAGCATTTCTCTGAGTTTTAGTGGGACCAAACCCTCAACTTAATGAATTATGGGCACAACTACTAGAATCCCCTTCATACAAACCATTTCCCCTCATCACCCTAAGGAAACTCCTTTTCCTAAGGTTAAACACCATTTACCTAGGAAAAGTTAAAACCCCCCATGAAAATCTCTTTTCGCTCAAAAACCCACAAAAACCTTTTATCCTAAGTATAAAGCGAAGTGCACAAAATGCATACATTTTACCTTAGGAAAAGCCCACTCCGCCCATCGTATTTCATAATAATTATTAACTTTATTATAAAATTCTCAATATAACCCTTTTCCTGTATATTAACTAAATCCCTATGTAAGTACCCCCAACCCTTAGTTTTAATAGAAACTAATACATTTACCCCTTATCTTGACAAAACAAATAAATCCCCCATTAACCTCAAATAAACACAAATCACTTTTGATTAAAGCTTTGGGCCCCCCCAAGCCTTCTTACACTTCCTTCGTGGTGTTTCATGACCCAACCACCATCCGATCAAGTGCACCCTAATCCAATGATGCGCAGACATATCGGCCTCACCCGATGCCTGACCTTTACCCAAGGAGTTAAACTCCCTTATTAAGCCTCGTCTGATCATTGTTAACCCATGATTAAACCTTAAATAATCTCATACCACTAAAGGTTAAAGCATTGGGCCCCTCCTAAAGCTGAGATTTTATAACCTGCACATTTCCCTTGCCTGATTACTGTCTAATCAAGATCTGCTAAATCTAATTCCCCACAGTCATATCGGTTGTGTTGGATGGCTGAAAGTTACCCGCACAATAAGGTGGTTTCCTTGACCCCCCGATGGCCACGTGTCATGCTCTAGAGTATATTGGGTGACACCTCCTAAAAAATGCCTTCATCTCATAAGCAGTGTGAGGACCCTTAATACTGCCTCCCCACCAACCTGATAAATTGCCTATTATACATAAATATAAATGTTCATGCCATATTCAGAAAATTTGCTTGTTAAACATTAAAACCCTAAAAACCTTTGTTTCTATGCCTTTCTCTTGTTTCACGGTATAAACCCGTTAAACCATTCAGTGCCACTCTGAACCTCTATGATGCAATTCCACCTCCATTGATGTCCAAAACACTGCCATGACTGCTTCCCCAGGCATCCCTGTGAAAATAAAGCAATCAAGTGCCTTTCCAACCAACCGACATTTTCTTAATAATTGTTAAATTTTACAGGTAATTAGTCGAAGACCAGGGCTTGGATAAATAGTTATGATACTAATCACAGAACATATTTACTCCAAGACTTGACAACAAACTTGTTAAAAGCCTCTATTCAAAAAAGAAGACAATTACACACAGAGCTGAGAAGAAAACACTTATATAGAGGATGGATAGTCAAAACAGAGAAACAAAATAGAGGATGTTGGATTTCAAGCCTCTGTGGAAGTTTTTTGTAGTTTCATGTTCCGGATTGCCCACAGTTTCAACTTCATTCTGTCAACGTTTCAAACCCCAAAGGGGGTCCATCATGAGGACAAATTAGAAAGATAGGATGAATGAAAGATTATTTTACAGTATATCTTTCATTCATCTTATCTTTCTTATTTTTCATGATGATGGACCCCCTTTGGGGTTTGAAACGTCGACAGAATGAAGTTGAAACTGTGGACAATCTGGAACATGAAACTACAAAATAGAGGATGCAGTTAGAAGACAAACGGATAAAACATATAGAGACTTGATCAATATCCACTTCCCAATTCTTATACACATAAAAACAAAAGAATTTACTATTGAAACACACAGTAAATGGTTAAATTGTATAGTAAAAGGGAAAAACACAGTGAAGGATAAAGACAGGTCATCAGAGTGAAAGAGTATCAGAGTCAGAGAGTATCAGATAAAATCCTGAACCAAACAAAGCCTCCAGTGTAATGATCCAAATATAAAAGAGCATAAAGAGCTAAAAAGAAAACCATGAAAGCCAACAATACCACAATAAAAGGGACATCATGAAAGCAACTCACTAGCTGTCTCTATCCTCCCGCGAGAAGATATTTGTATTTCCTAGATTAAATCTCAAGTTAGTTTGAGATATTTGTAATAAAACCTTAGTATAAATACTTCACAATTCGAAGTATGTGGTGTGGATTCTTAGATATTTCTATTGACTTCTTGATCAAAAGACTTTAAATCCATTGAAGCATTGACTGAGACAACAAGCTAGATTGATGAATAAAGACCAGATATTTCAAAGGATTCATGTGTAAAGGGAAGTGAAGACAATTATTTTCTCACGTTGTTGTTATATTTCTTAAATTTTTTCCCATAATCTTTATCTAAATCTGAATGTCATAGCTGGAGCATTATCTCAGAATTTGTTTAATTACACTCTATTATAATAGTTAGGAAAATACATGTTTTCTACAGATAATTTATGTTAAGTAATTCTTAATTGCTCCTTAGTTTAGGTTGTTTCTTCATAATCTATAGCAAAGGATTCTTGATTGCCCTTTGTTTCTGATTACCCTTTGTTCCTTGTTTCAATCCGAATCTGAGAATTCTTAATTTCTCTCTCACCCTGGTTGAAACATTTTTCACCCCTCTGGCCCTAAGGCCTACACTCTACTCTTCTACCTTGCCCTTTGAACATTCCCTTAAGTAAGTTTATCTAGTTCTTCTACTCTTTTCTTGAATCCATAGCCCAATGGTCTAGAGAGATCATTCTATCCATCTGTTTAGAGGATCCCACCACCCAATCTTCAATAGAAATCAAAAACCCCTTGAACATTTAGAACTAGCCTAATATCCAAGCAAACAAATATGAATCATATAGAGAGAGCCCTCTCTAAGCTTAGGTTTGCTAGAGCGTATGCCCAAAAGTTGGTTTGTGGTTACCTTAGTCATCTTATTTTTTCTAATAACTTCTAGAGAAAATTCTGAGTGATAACAGAGCAGATCCAAGAGAATACCGCATATGCTCAAGAGAAAGAGACAAATGGAGAAAGCAGTGTCATCGGAGTAATAGACTTTGGAAACCTTAATAATCCATTATCAAAATATATCACAACGCATATAATAAAACCAAAATGGAGAAATATCATATCATTGTTTTTTATATCGTCATTTTTACTATGTGTCGCCACTCAAAACTTTGATCTTTGATTTACAATGTGAACCTTCAATCTCTGACATACGATATGGACCTTTAATCTCTAATATGAAATATGAACCCTCGATATCCAATGTGATATATGGACCTCTAATGTGATTTGGAGCTTCAATCTCCAACTTCTGATACGCGGACCTTATGTGATTTAAGCTAACGATTTAATTTTCTAATTTCATCCGCCTTTATCAGAAATTCTGAATGGAACCTTAGATATCCCTGTGTTTCTGATGTATGAAGAGTAAAGTGATGATGTGGCATGTGGGACCTCTCGACATCCATTATAATATGGTTTTACATTATTCAATATGACCCCTCCTATCTTGCTATTATAATATGGTTTCCGTAACAATGAAACTATGTTATATTTGGTTTATTATTAACAAAGATCCCTTTCGAAAACTATTTAATAATTTTTCAATGTGTCACCTCATGCACAAGTCGACCCTCTAATGAACCTGTCTTTTTATTTATTGGTGAAACTCGTATAAACACAAGTTAAACACTTCATTTCACATATCAACAGTGAAGATATACTACATCAATACATTATAGTTCACAACTAGTGAACGAGGAACGTTGAGAAGAAATTGAAGGATTAAATTGTTTGGGGATGTTTGCTCTAGAGCTTGGAAATCGGATCTATAGAATACCTGTGGCTCGGATCAAGGAACATTTCCATTTCGGTGAAGCCCATATCTATGGGACATTGAAGTTTTAGTGGAGCATGGATTCATGGGTAGTGTAGTCCTAGTGGAGTCTAGATATTAATATAAAAGTCTGATGTCATATTTGGAATATCCTTGGAGGGAAAATAGCTTAGGGACTCATATTTCCAATTACTTGTGGAGCTCAAACTACACATAAGATCCGTGATTAGTTTAAGTACATTCACCAATGTTTGTTGGGAGCTTGACCTACACTACAACAAATAGAGATATCACACTTGTGTAGGCCCTAGACTGGTAAACAATTTGAGGGACTCAGACTAACAGTGTCATTTTTAGAGAGCTCTGATAAACATACTTTGTCGTTAAATCATGACAATCATCTTGAAAGAAGGCTCATATGCGTTCCTTTCAAGAAATTCATATTACAGTAGTAGAATTAAGAAATATCTTGTTGTTGAATCATTGTGAAGACTCCCTTGAAGATTTCTTGAAGTAGCCCTTGAAGAAGCTTAGTGTAGGTGAAAAACTTGGTCTGCCTATTGATGACATCTTGAAGGCCTTGGAGATATTATTGGAGACTATGATGCATTGAAGCAATCATGAGGTAACAAAGGGAGATATTTTTTGGGTACCATGAAGAGTTGTGGTGACACCTTCTAAGAAAAGAAGGTTTTCATTGATGAAGTGATTTGGAGGAGGTATTTCTAAAGATAAACATTGCTCGTTGTAGAAAATATTTGGAGCCATAAAGAATCATCAAACTTATCTTGACGAATTGCAACTAAGGGTTGGATCCCTAGAGGTATGAGCCTCATAGAGACAAGGTTGGAACCTTTGGAAGATAGGATTGGAGCCTCGTGAAGTCTAAGTTGGTGCTTGGAAAAGTACATACTAAAGCAGTGGGTTGGAGCCCTAGAGGATAGGAGTCCTCAAGATGACCAGGCTAGAGCCTGTTCCAGAGATAGGGTTCAAGCCCTATAGGTTGGTCCCTCAAAGTGACAAGGTTGGAGCATTATGAAGTCCAAGTCGGTGCTTGGAAAACAATAGGTTGGAGCCCGTGAGATTGAGGATTGGTATCTTAATCTAGGGTTGGAGACCTACACATTATTGTACTTCATTTATTGTAAATAAGAGGATTGAATTCCTCGTTATCTCTCATTAATAAAAGTATTTATTCTTATTATTCATTTTGTGTTCTAAATTATAAGTGTTCTAAATCGTAAAAAATAACAATTGAAAAGAAATACTAATTCAGACCCCCCCTCAGTATTTCTAACAATTAATAATACCAATTTCCTCAACCCATTTGAGTTCTCATGGAAAACAAAAGATAAGAGAGTTATAATAAAAGTTAGCTTGTGACAACCTCATAAAGGCACTAAGGATAGAGTCTAGTTGAAACACTCCTAGGAGGCATCACTGGATATATAATAAACACCCATCATGAAAAACATAGAAAATATTATGGGGTAGAGAATTAGTGAAATTCATCAATTGTGAAAACATCCCCAACCAATAAAAAGACAAGAAAAAAATACAAAATGAAAAAAATCATAAATTTAGGAAAAGAAATTACCAAAATCTACAAGCTAAAATTCAAGAATTGGAAACATCCCACTACAAATATATGCCACATTAGGAAATAGAAACATGATTAATATACACTCATGCTATTGTTGATTTGAATCCATACACTATCATTATTGGAATAACTATCATCATCATCATCTTCAACCATTTCATGAACCTCACATAAAAAGCCTTGAATTTGACATCTATAAACAAGATATGTTAGAGCTTTCATCAAAATTTTCAAAATTGCATCAATTATGTCATTAATAATAAGTACAACTGAGAACCTAACATATTGTAGAATAATATCATAATGATGTATTAAAATACCGAACAATAACCCTTTTGTTACTTTTGGCCTATACTAATGTCAACTTGAACATCAATCTACAAAATATTATCATATCACTATACAAAATCCATATTGGCACCACTGCTTTCTAGAGAAAAGGAATCCAATTTTAACATATTACAAGCTTACAAAAGTGCATGAACAATGTAGGAGAGAAAGCATCAAAGAAGGTTTAAATTCAGCCATATAAGCAAAAAAAAAAAATTAACATCCACTTAAAAATTACTACAGTTGAGGACACGTAGTAGCATTATGGTATTCTTAGTTTTCAAAGGATAACAATAGATATTTTTTTAAATAACAAGTTGAGCTTCTTCATTACTCCAATAAGCCAATCATATCATCATTTCTACCACAATCATATTTCCAAATGAATAAAATTATAAACTACATTTAACAAACATTTCACCTTTTTCATCCAA
Source organism: Pinus taeda (assembly GCA_000404065.3). Classification (NCBI taxonomy): domain Eukaryota; kingdom Viridiplantae; phylum Streptophyta; class Pinopsida; order Pinales; family Pinaceae; genus Pinus; species Pinus taeda. The sequence goes on along the minus strand of APFE030043320.1, from coordinate 108,315 downwards.
CACCATTCATTTTCACTTCTTTATGTCTTCCAAGTATTCATTTTATAGGCCAATTTCCATATAAGTACACCTTTTTCCATTTCCATAGTAATGAAAATAAAAAACACCCAGTAATATAAAATATATCCACATGTAGTTATATGAAGTTAAAATAAAGAAGTATTTGTTAATATCTATTCTAATGTATAAGAAAAGTTGTGTGCATTTACAATAACAAAACTACACTTAGCTTTCCTATAACAAATATTTTACAATTCTTTGAGGAAAAATGACATTTAAGAATTGAAGAAACACTTATACACATGAATCAACCATCCTTAACCATTGCAATCTATTTTACGCCAACAAATCAATTGCTATAAGATTTTGTGCTTCCCTATAGGAAGATACAATATCATATGAAATTCCATGTTTTCACCTCAAAACATCAAACTCTCAGACATGAAAAGTTCTACAAATACCTAACAATAACCCTTTTTTTTTTAATTTTGGCCTAGATTAATGTCAACTTGAACATAAATCTAAAAACTCTTATCATATCACTATACGAAATCCAAATTAGTACCATTGATTTCTTGAGCAAAGGACTCCAATTTTAACATCTTACAAGCTTAGAAAAGTGTATGAAAAATCTAGGAGGGGAAGCATCAAAGAAGGATTAAATTCAGCCATATAGACAAACAAAAAAAGTTAGCATCAACTTAAAAATTACTACAATTAAGGACATGCAGTTCTATTATGGTATTCTTACTTTTCAAAGGATAACAATAGATTCGTTTTTAAAGGATAAGTTGAGCTTCTTCATTACTGCAATAAACCAATTCTATCATCATTTCTACCACAATCATACTTCCAAATGAATAAACTAATAAACTAAATTCAACAAACATTTCACCTTTTCCATCCAACTCCATTCATTTTCACTTCTTATGTCTTCCAAGTGTTCATTTTATAGGCCAACTCCCATATAAACCCACCTTTTTCCATTTCCATACTAATGAAAATAAAAAAATACCCAAGATCTGTAATATAAAATATATCCACATCTAGTTATATGAAGTTATAAAGAAGTATTCGTTAAATTCTATACTAAGATATAAGAAAAGTTGTGTGCATTTATACTAGCGAAACTACACACAACCATCCTATAACAATTATTTTGCAATTCTTTGAGGAAAAATGACATTTAAGAATGGAAGAAACGCTTATACACATGAACCAACCATACATAACCATTGCAATATTTTGTACACCAAAAAATCAGTTTCTATTCCTTATAGGAAGATACAATATCATATGAAATTCCATGTTTTCACCTCAAAACATGAAACTCTCAAACACGAAAACTTCTACAATTCAATAACATTTCATCAAAATCAACAAACAACCTATATGAATTCATATCAATCCAACGAAATGGAAGGTATCATTAAATAAATCTTTGGTTAATTTTCCTTAAATAACCAATGAGAATACTATTAAATCCCTTAAATACAATATAACCACCACATTAGCTAGTGAAGTGATCCTTATATCTACCTTTTGAAATAATGGCAAGAATATTTTCAATGACACTAGGCTTATCATCATGAGGAAATGATGCACATGAAAACATCCAAAAAACCCTTCAAGTCATAAAATTATATCATATGAGTGAAAATTTCATTCATCACAAAAAGATTGGAAAACTGCTACATAGTTGCTTATGGCCTGTAAAATTTTCTTTAGGGGACATAGACCTTGATACTATTTCATGGTTTCTCAAGGCTGATACTTTCTATATGATTATGGTTTGAAAGGTAAATCTCAATGACATACTTGGACCCAAAAAAATCATTATTTCTCACTCTCATTCCTATAAACATTCTTAAATACATTCATCCTACACTCAATATGAATTTCACCTTTTTCACACAACTCCATTAATTTTCACTTCATATGTCTATGAAATATCCATTTTATGGGCCAACCACTATATAATTTCCCCATATTGCATTTCCATACAATGAATAAAAATCAAGACCCAAGATTTGCAATATAAAATATATCCACATGTAGTTATATGAACATATAATAAATTATATTTTTTTCAATTCTATACAAAGGTACAAGAGAAGTTGTGTGCATTTACCATAAGAAATAAGCAATAATAAAGATACTATAATTCTCACTATAACACATTGTTTTCAGTTCTTTGAGGAAAAATTATATTTGACACTCAAACAAGCTCTTAAACACGTGAATGTACCATCCTTAGCTAATGCAATCCATTGTACATAAACAAATCAATTTCCATAAGAAGTGCTTCACCATAGGAAACTTAATATCTATGAAATCCCATGTTTTCACCTAAAAAGATCAAAATCTTAGACATATAAACTTCTACAGTTCAACAACACTTCAACAAATGAATTAAAAACCTATATGAACGAATATCAATCCAACAAAATGGAAGGTATTAGTAAATCAATGTTTGGTTAATTTTCATCAAATAGAAAATCAAAATCCTAATAATTTAATCATCTGAATTACAATATAACCACCACATAAGCTGGTGAGGTGAGTCTCACATATACATATATGGTGGGCTTGAAGCTCCTAAAGTTTCTAAATTTATGATTAAAGTTATTAGTGGTTGCGAGGGGAAAAACATTGTATAACGAGTAGTTGATGAATTTATGTTGAAATTAACACCAAATGAATGGAATGGATAATTAAATATGTTTATCCTTTTTTAAATTACAATAAGATGCTCATTGACACAAGGGTCATCATCGTGGGAAATTAATGCAAACTAAAACATTCAAAACGTCATTCATGTTTTGAAATGGAACTATATGAAACTATGAAAATTTTAGTGATCAAAAAGGGCTTTCAAGAATAGGTATTATGCTATAAATTCTTCTTTTATAGAGGATTATTATACTTTAAGACTATTTCATTGTTTCTTGAGGGTGATTCTATGTTCAAGGTGTTAAAGTCGGTCTTTTCAGCCGTTTGTCAGAGATCAAAATTTCTTTTGTTGTATTTTATTTTGGGTGTCCCATTCTGCTTGATCACCTGCATTCCATTTAGGAGCATCGATCTTTTGACGGAAAGGTCTTGTCCCCCATTCTTCACACATGTCATTTACCTGTTGGTTGATGTTTGTTCATAAAAAAAAAACACAAAGCATATATAGTCTTCTTTTCATTGAAGTTGTAAAAGTTGCCTTTAGGTTTTAGTGTCAAGTACGTCTAGGGTTTCATTAGGGTTTTGTCAATAAATGCTTCAGAGTGTCCGATAATCACCAGCAGGTCATGAGGACGTTCCTAATAAGTTTTCATTCCATAATTGTCATAACCAATAATGCTGAGAATGATTCTTCTTCAAAACTCTGTTTTGAAGAATAAATGGTTAAAATTGTTTTTTGTAATAACTATGTAAAATGATTTTTAAGTTCTACAGTTCTTCAGGCGCAACCCTCGTCTACTTTGTAAAATTCCATGTTAGCTATCCCTGCAAACAATTACCAACATTTTCATCTTTTCAGTCAAAAAATCAAAGGAAACAACCAAAAAACAGGGCTTCTATTGAAAAGTGGAAAGTGCCAAAGTTTAAACATTACAAAAATGGGTTTGAGAAAAGAAAAATCAAAATCCATGGTTATATGAGATATTTTCCATTTTGAAAGTTCATTTGCATGCCAAGAAACAAAGAGGAAGCAATTCAAAGCAAGTTTCATGCACAAGTGTGAAATTCGGTGAATTTGGAAGAAACTTGGTTGGCACAATGCATAGAGAAGGTGGCGTGGCGCATTGGGGAGGCACGGCGCACTGGGAGTGAACACACAGTGAAAAATAACATGGGCGTGACGCATTGAGTGAGCTGCGTAGTGCATACACTTAAAGGCCCGAAACTGCTCAAACATTCTCCAAATTGCCAATAATTCGCATGGATTTGCCAGGTAGAGCCTCCATCATTGCATTTCATTCAAGTTTGTGCTGTGATATGGTGATTGATGAATGGTGATGGTCTAAACCCAACCATGTCAAAGCGCTCATATAAAAATGGCTTCCTAGGGTTTTAAACAACTCTTTGCTGCCAAGTTTTCTCTTTCCATCCTTCTCTTGTCTCCCTTATTCCTTTTGTCCCTGATTTCATTGTTCCCTACCCCCTAAAATTACTAAACCCCTATCCCAAATCCCTTTTCCCAAGTTTTCAAATCCAAAACCCTTAAACCCTAATCCTATACATAAAATCCCAAACCCTCCCATATTTCCCTAATTAAATCTAACCCTATAGTCCCTTAACCCTTACTATTTTCCCCCTTCCTAACAGTCCCTTGTTTCATTTGTTTTCCCCTTGGTGGCAGAAATTAAACACATCACTAAAAGAGCAGTCCAATATAATTTCATACACCAACATCTATTTCTCCAAGACAGTTTGTATAACAGCAGTTATGTCATCTAGTCATTCATCCGATTATGAAGTGGAGACCCAAAGTGACTCACCCATGGAGGGACATGCACCCCGAAGACCTCATAAAGGTGGCAAACATGTTAGAGAAGAACCAACCACCCTTATAGAATTGCAAGTCTGCCCTCCTACCATCTCTTGTTTCTAGTTTCAGTCATGTTATGAATTTTGTGAGAAGGTTTATCCTATTCAAGTCCATCATGAGTTGGCTCGGTTATTTGTACTGAATTTACATGGTGATCAAGTTACTTTAGCTGGTGTCACTTTCACACTTACACCAAAATCTATCTCATTAGGAACCGGCATACCTAACATTGGAGAGCCATGGAACAAGAGGCAGAAGATTGACCGGCAGTATTATGAGCCATATATTAAACTCGGTCTACTGAGGCAGCTCAAGGGAGTGTTCCCTTTCCGATATCTCAAATATGAATATGCTCCACTAATGAAATTGATCATGAAGTATTTCAGTTGTGAAGGCTGTTTCTCCCGATTATATGCTTATCGCATCAGGTTTCTCATGCATTTCACTCGGGTACGGATGATGAACATCCCATATTTCATATGCCGAAACATAGAAAGGATGACCATCCTTGTGTAGCACAAGGCCCCTCAGCAACAGTTCAACAGTATTTGCCATTTTTCTCTCATCAAGATTTTGGTGGTTCATCAACTCGGATTATAGGGCATCACTTGGGATGATTTCATCTCTCGTGACTTTTTCAAAGCTTCACAGGGACCTTTAGAGGTTGGGCATGAGACTGGTGGACCATCTCATCAGCATGAAGGCCATGATCCACACACTGCTACTATACTAGTTTTCATTACTTATCAGAAGGGCACTGGGCAGTTATTCGCGGCAGCAAAGCTAGTGTTATCTCCACCTGGGGTGGAAGGGGCCTCACTTTCGACATCGACAGCACAACTATAGGAGAGAGGCAAGAGGCCAATGTAGGACGAGGAGCCTTCAGGTGAGCGGGACTTTATTCTTGTTCAGGATGATGATACATACATGGGCCCGCAAAATGCACATCTTAGAGAGATCATCCAGGAGCAACAGATAGAGATCAAAGCCTTGTCCCTCAACTTGGAGAGGGCTAAATGGACTATGAAATACTTGGAGTAGAGGAATAAATAGCTTGACTATCAGCAAGCAATCATGGAGTTACAAAACATCTTGGAGAATCGTCAAGCTGCCCAAAGGAGGAGGATCGAATTCACTTCATTGGGGCAAGAGATTAATGATGATCGGGAGTCTTGGCTCGAAAGAATCAACATCCACCTAGAGATACTGCTAGAAAAGGCCGATAGGGACAAAGCATTGTTGAGACACATGGTTTTCCATTACAAAACGCGAAATATGAGTTCCAAGGCACGAATAAGGAATCTAAAGGCAAAATTAAAGAAGGCAATAAGGAAGCAAAAGAGGAAAAAGGAGCACGATCATCTTCAGATATTGGCTGAAGCCTCTTTAGCCTAGCATGACACTTGATAGAGAAGGTATAGCCCAAATTTCAAGAAATTTGGAGCAATTTTTTCATTTTTGAAAATTTTTGCACTGAAAAACAGGTTTTGCCTCCCTATGCGTCGCGCCATGTGGCGCTCACTTTTGCTAGAGGGCTCCAAATTTTAAAAATTTTATATTTTTGGACTTGGCATGAAAAATCATGATTTCTGGTGCATGGCCAAGACGTTTGGGCAAGTTTTGAGTCCTCAAGAGGTCAAAAGCACTCAAAAAATGACCTCTCTGCCCCTATTTTGACACACAGGAAGCAATCCCAGGAGATTGAAGTTTCGGAGGGGAAAATAGACACCAAATTCAAAAATTCAACTTGGGGTGGAAAGTAGACAGACAGGTATTTCCAATAAGATATCATGAGCTCAATTTGGAATCTAGGAAGGGCCTCCAATTCAGCTCCAAAGTGGCACGACGCATAGTGATTCAGGCACGACGAATAAAGGGTTTTTGGCTTATTTTTCACTGTACAACTCAGAAATTCGCCCAGTTTTGACTAGTTTTGATTTTTGATGTAATTATTGATATACCATGATGTAATTGGAGGACCATGATGTAATATTGGCACATTTTTACTTTTTCTAGAGGATTCATTCACTAAAAAGTGAAAATTTAATTAATGAATCAGTTTCCTACCTTGTAGAGGCAAGTTGTTTGATGGCCTAGATTTCAGTGCTTTGTTTAGAATTGGTTGAAACAGCTCCTAGAATGATGATCTTGACCACTAGAGGCATGGGAATGGGTCAAGATGGTCCATATCATGTATTTTCTGAGTCATTGTCAGGGTTGGACACTTGGGATTGCTTGGCACATCATTGTACATTCTATCTCTGTATTTTTGGCTAAGGAAAGACCACAGTTATGCACCACTTGTTGGGATCCATGTGGCTCTATGTTTTGATGGTGTTTTTCTCTATGTAATTGTAAGTTAATTGATGTTTATGTGTATCATTTTCACTTCTCTTTTATTTTGAAATTAAACAAATGAGTGATTAAGGTAGAATCTATTGGACTTCTATGCTGTGTCTTGAAATTTTGTTTAATTTTACATGTTTTCATCTGTTTGAGGAGGACACTTGAGACTCTCTTGCCCTCCTTGGCTCCTCACTGGTCTGATCCATCCATTCATTCATTCCAAAGCATCAAAAAAATTTCCTTCCTTACCCCAATCAGAACTCTACAAAAGTTGTGCCTCATCCCCAGACCCAAATTTGCCTTTCCCTTTTTCCAACTCTAAACACCCAAAAAATCAAATCAAATCCTTGCACTTCATACCTAGCCTAAGATTAGTTGTTAAATTGGTCATCTAAAGCACCATATAATTATCTTTTGCTGAGAGTGACTCGTAGAGAGCCCTCTCCTATCCTCGTAGGGTTAGCTATGAGGCTGAGCGTGGATTGATGTGGACCTAGAAGCTTACCTTTTCAACCTGAGGTAAATCTAGGCCCTAACATAGGGGAAACTCCACTGGTGAATGATTTGATTGTTTGATCGTATTCTTCATTTTGAAACTACAGATGGAGTCTGAAGATTAGCCAGGTAGCCTTCGAAACACTTTTACTTTGCATTAACGCAAGTAGATAAACATTAATTTAGTGAATCTCCGATCTAGTCTCATTAACAGAAAATCTAACCTGCAACCACCCCGGTGCATTTGATGATTCTAAGCGGTGGATGATAAGCTTAGGATTTGATAGGCTGAGAAAGTTGTTTATGTCCATTTGATCGTTTGAAAATAGCACATTAGCTTCGAGGAGATATACCAGAGCTAATCTAGATCCATATCCTCCCCCTGTCTACGAAAATCCCAATTTGATTCCAATACTTCTTAGTCAAGAGAGTTCTAAGACTCTCGTGTTCAAATCTTGTTCATGCCCTGCAATTTTCAAGTATCTCGAAGAGCTTGATTTTGATGAACGGTTTGAGTTATCATTATTTGAAACCGAATCCAAAAGTGTTGTTGGTTCCATAGTCCCAAATCCAGACTTTGTTGCAGCTCTCGAAATTGAAAAATCCAATAAGGCCATTGAGAATTTTATTTTAAGATAGCTCCAGACTGAAATTGAGGCTTCAAATATTGTTGATTTCCTAGAAACTGCATCTGCCACCCTTGGATCTTCCATCACGACATTCAACTCAAAGAGTCCCACAGAACCGCCCTTCATTCACTCTATCCCTGTGCAGCCTATTGTCACATATCAAAAGTCTGCAGTAAATTCGCCTCCATCTACTCCTTCTACATCCAAAATTTCTTCTCCTCCGCACACCCCGCCTCATACACCTCATATATCGGCTGCACCTAATCCCCCAACATCTCCCAGACCCAATCCAACAAGAGTGATGGCTGCCCGTTTTTCACCTCTCGTGCTGCCTCAAGTTTTAGATGATATGCCCGCAGATTATCAAAGAAAAATTCCTTTGTTTGATGGCACTCCTCACAGCATTACCACTCAACAACATGTGGATAGAATGGCAGATTTCTGTGACCTTCATGAGATCAATGTAGAAAATGTGACAATGAGATTTTTTGCACAGACATTTAGTGGTGAAGTTAGGAAATGGTTCAGAGCTTTTCCTGCTGCTAGTATTGCTACATTGGATGATCTACAAAGGCAATTCTTAGACCATTGGGAAATCAAGAAAAATCCTCTTCAGATTCTTCAAGAATATGATCATATCAAGTTGAATGTCGGTGAGTCCGTTCAAGATTACTGTACTAGATTCAATTCAGTTTACAAAGCAATTCCTGGTCATCTAAGGCCACCCGTGGGGCTAGCAATGATGAAATTTCCAGAAGGTTTTGATGCTGACATGGCTTATCAACTAAGAGAGGGAGAGCCTACTATTAGCACTCAAATCTACCTTAGGCTGAAATAAGGTAAAATTCAAGGCTACATCAAACCACGCTCAGCCTCGTAGCTAGCCCTACGAGGACAGGAGAGGGCTCTCTCCAAGTCAATCTCAGCAAAAGGTAATCAATGAGGTCGAGATGACTAAATTGATAACTAATTTTATGCTACGTATGAAGTACAAGGAGTTTGAAATTGATTTTTTGAAATTTTGTTGAATTCAAGGGAAAGGCAATTTTGGGTGCGTGGATGAGGCACAGTTTTTGCAGAGGTCTACTTGGGGCAAGATAGACGATTGTTTCGATGCATTTAAAGAGAATGAATGGATAGATCAGACTGGTGAGAGGTTAAGGAGAGCAAGAAACTTTCAAGGATTCTCCATAAATAGATGAAAACATGGAAAATCAAACAAACTTAAAGGCAGAGCATAGCAAATTTATGGATTCTACCTTAACACTTCATTTGTTCAATTGCAGAAGATAAGAGAAGAAAAGTGATACACATAAACAAATTACAAATACTGAAAGAAGCACACCGTCAACACATAAAGCCACATGAATCCCAAATAGTGCTACAAAACCCTGGTCTTTCTTTGCCAAAAATGCAGATAAAATATGTACAATAGAGTGTCAAGCTATTCCCAAGAGTCCAACCTCTCCAACTTCTGAAAAATGATTGAGAAATTACATCATATAGACCATCCTAACCCCTTTCCTTGCCTCTAGGGGTCGAACTCATCATTCTAGGAGCTTTTTGAACTAATTCTAAACAAGGAACTGAAATCTAGGTAGTCAAGCAACTTACCCCTATATGCTAGGAAACTAATTCATTCATTTAATTTTCACCTTTTAGTGAATGAATCCTCTAGAACAACTAAAAATGTGCCAAAATTACATCATACACATCAAATTACATCAAGCTGGGTCAAACACCACATCAAGAGGTGAAACTAGTCATAACTGGCCGAAATTCTAAGCTCGAAGGTGAAAATTTGACCAAAAATCTCTATGCGCCGGGCGCTTGACCTCTACACGTCGCACACATTTCAAGCTGATTTTGGGGCACTTCCCGGCATCCAAATTGAGCTCAAATTGGCATGTTGGAAATCCCTACCTGTCTACTTTCCATCCCAAGTGGAATTTTCCAATTTGGTGTCAATTTACCCCTCCAAAAGTGCATTCTCCCAGAAGTACTTCCTGTTGGTGCAAAAGGTGGCAGAAAGGTGATTTTCATGGTGTTTTTGAGCCTTTTGGTCACCCAGAACTTGATGAAATGATTTGGCAATAGCTGAGCATGTATAATTCATCATGACAAATCCAAAAATACAAGCCATTTGTGATTTGAACCTCCCAATCCTATGGGTCGCGCGTGGCGCGCTACGCATTGAGCTGAAAAACCTGTTTTGCAAGCCAAAAATTTCAAAATGACAAAATTTTCTCCAAATTCTTTGAAATTTGGGCTGAAGGTGCCTCATCAAGTGCCATGCTTAGCTAAAGAAGCTTCAACCAAGATTCGGAGCCGATCTTACCTTTTACTCCATTTCAATGTCTTCCTGGTGCATGCAGTTCATTAATGGAATCTCTGTCTTGGTTGTATGATGTGTTGTTGTCAGTCATGGTGTTGCAATGTGTATGTCAAGTGCATGTTTGCTTTGTTTGAAAATGAGAAATGAGAACTTGGTGTCATTATCTCCAATTTGCAACTATGTGTCAAATGTGTGCCAAAGGGAAAATACTGTGGGAGAAATAGGACAGCGGGAACAAGGATTGTAACCGAGTGAAATTTTCCCTTTTTAAAACTTCTGATTTGTCTGAAATGTGGAGATAATGGGACAGTCACTTGATTGTTTTGGGACTTGAGGATTTTACAAGTGGAATGAGAGAAGGAGAGTGATAGGGAATGGTATGGTTTCGTAATAGGGATAATAGAACTTAGGAATAAGTGATTTGGGAATTGGGAGCATGGGCTTAGTGATTTTAGGAGATAGGGGGGAACTTAGGGAATGATAAAATCAAAGGACAAAGAAGATGAGGGAGTGAACTTGGTGACAAAACAATGAATTCAAACCCTAGTATAAAGTTTCTTGGAGGTATTTAGAAGGTAGGGTTTGATTTTTTTACACAAGCTTCATGAAATACACATCATCAACAACCAACCATTAATCTTGGATGAAAAACCATGAATGAAGTTCAACCTACTTGTACCAATGGAAATCCATGCATTTTGGGCTATCTTGGAGAAAATTTTTGAATTTTTTGGGCTTGTTGGCTGTATCCGCCGCGCACCTGCCCAACGCGCCGCGCGCCTCTGATGCGCCGCGCCAGTGTATTTTTACACTGTGATTTTTTGCCTGATGCGTCGCGCGCCTGCCCAACGCGCCGTGCGCCACATAGTGCATTTTGCAGGAGGCTTTTGGAGGCCTTCCTGGTGTCGAAATTGGGCACAGGATAGCTTGTTGGAGAGGTCTCTGAGACTACTTTCCAACCCAACCAGAATGTTTCAATTTTGAGTTCATTTGCCTTGTCAAAAATCAAATCTCCCAAGACTAGTCAAAATGTGCCAAATGAGGCTGCCTTAAGGTAGAGTGCTGTTGCAGTCAACTTTTGAATGCCTTCCTCAACTCCACATTGAGCTCATTATAGATCATTGGAAATATCTTTGTGTCTAGCTACCATTTGACTCATCACAAAAGTCATTTGGCCAACCAATCTAGAAGAAAAATTGATTTTCCCAAGGTCGCTTTAGAGGTGCATTAATTCTCCCGAGGCGATTGTATTTTTGACATTTCTCTAAAACCATGACACCTGTGTAAAAAGGGAGGGAGGATTTTCTTCTTTGGAATGTTGTGGACAACAACCTCTCTCTGTTTTTCAAAATTCATCTTTGATTTCTCTGGAACATCTTTTGAGTGAAACTTATCCTGATGTGTGAAACAAGGGATTTTGTCGAAATGAAGCGAAATGAAGGGGATAAGGGGCTTCTAAATTCTTGGGGAAATTTTTGGAAGTAGGGAGGGATGTTAGGAAGTAGGGGGAATTAGAATCTCAGAGATCGAGTGAGGGGAAGGGGTCTAAAAGGGAATAACACAGGTCTAGCCTAGAAAATTGCCAAGTTGTGGCAAGAAACTAGGGTTTGTGCAAAAATGAGGAATTTGGGGGATCTCAGTGATGGGAAGTGTTTAATAAGATACATGAAGGATAGGGGAAGGTTGTATGAATGTCTGGATACAAGTTTTGCTAATGATTTGACCATTCAAGAGAAATTACCCCCAAAACCCTAAGAGAGGGAAATGGACCTTACCTAAGCACAACTAAAGCAAGAATAAGGTGTAAAATGACCCAATGGAACTTGACATGTTGTGACAACCTTCTGAATGATGATAGACTCAGCTGAATGGTAACATGGACCGACATTTGGGCAACTTCGAAAGGAGTGAAAGCAAACCCTAGACCTAATGCCTAGTGACCAAATTTTTCTTTGAAGACTCACTGAAATGACAAAATTTGATTTTGACACCTCAAAATCACTTGTAAGAGCATGCTTGATCACTGGACGAAGGCTGCAAAGACTGACACTAACAACTACCACAATGGAAGATATGCAGAAGATCGTGGTCAGCGTTGAAGCAAATCTACTGGTCAAGAGGGCTAGAGCAAGAGCAGAAAAGAAGGTCACAATAAAAGAAGAGTCGTCTTTGATAGATTAATTACTTCGGAAGGTGGAGCAGATGTTTGAAAGGGTGAAACTTGATAAAATTGAGCCACAAGTTAGAAATCCTAACTTCCATGGCTAGCAGGAGCCACAATATAGAATCAGACAAAGAGAACAATGAGCCCAAGATCAGACAGCCCAGTAGCCAGTACAACCACCTCTGCAGTAGAATTTTGTGCATGGACCAGAATCCAATGAGGAAGACAATGTGATAGGGGAAGAAAATCATTTCTTTACTCCAGATGATTTTCCTATTTATATTACTGAAGAGGAGGAGTATGCAGAAAATTCAGTTGTACACAGAGATGCAGATTTCATTCTAGCAAATGATACAGTTTTGGAAGAAGAATCAGATTAGTAACAAAGAGGTTATATGAATGCTTTGTCCACCCATCAGCGGCAATATTCAATTAGAAATAGAGATGTGTCTGTCAACCCAATTCAAAAGAGGAAGGAAGCTTCAGCATCAAAGAGTGATTCACCTGTTGTACAAAAGAAAGGGAAAGAGGCAGTTGATCCCAATATCAGCAAATCACCATCAGCAGAAAAATAAAATCAGCTAATTGTATCTAAGGAAAAAGAAAAGAAAGATGTCCCAGTCAGAGAGGTAGAAAAGATTTCAGCTTTTAGTTTAGAAAATGAAATTTCTAAATTGAAGGTATCCATTCCCTTGACTGAAATAATGACAAACAACAGTTATAGAGGGCAAGTTTCTAAAATTTTGAATTTTGATCCAATGTCTGATATGTTGAATGTCGAAGATGATCAACCTGAATTGATTTTTGGGCTAGCATTGAATGGTGAGTCTCCAGAAAGTGATGTGCCACCTTTTTATGTCAGTTTAAGGTTGCATGATTTTGTGTTACATAATGCTATGTTTGATTCTGGAGCTTCCCACAATCTTATGCCGAAGGCTATCATGGAGAATTTGGGTCTAGACATCACTAGAAAATACCATGATCTTTATTCATTTGATTCCAGCAGAGTAAGATGTATTGGGCTCATCAAAGACTTGGTTGTAAGTTTGGATCAAATCACAATGAAGAATGTTTTGATGGATATTGTTGTGGTAGACATTCCTCCCAGATTTGGTATGCTTCTTTCTAGGTCTTGGGGAGCAAAATTGAAAGCGACATTACAACTAGATTTCTCCTATGCAATGATTCATGTGTTTGGCCAAATGCGAAAATTGTACTAGGAACAAAAAATCAAATACATGACTACAAGCAAGGAGAAACCTATTAATCATCTAATTAATTATGTACATATAGATCTAGAGTATTTTGTTTTGTATTCAGATAGTTTCAATGATATAGATAGTTAGTTAGTTGAAGCAACAAGTATTCCAGAAATAACAGAGAATTTCAGACAAGTTCTAAGGAAAGAAGGATAAGAACAAAAAAACACCATTGAGCAATCAACTGAAGATAATGGACAGTGAGCAGGAAAAACAGAGACAACAGAATTTCAGCACTTAGAAGAAGATGAAGAGGGTTTGTGGACCATGGATTTCGATGGTGCAGTGGGAAATGATGGTGATAGAATCGGTATTTGGGTACGAAATCCACTCTCTGCTCCAAACAAAGTGCCTAGCAATGTGCGGGTATGTTTTTACAAGTTAGCTTTTGATTGTTCGAACAATGAAGCTGAGTACGAAGCTCTGATTGCTGGCCTAAAAAATTTTAAGAAAGCTGAATGCCAAGAAGATTGAGTATATGGTGACTCCGAATTGGTGATTAAGTTAAAGGCGAATATCAATAAAAACATCCTCGGATGCGAGCTTACCAGAATGCAGTCCTAGATATCCTGAAATTGTTTTCAGATTATAGCTTCACGTGTGTGCCTCGTATTCAAAATGGCATTGCTGATGCACTTGCTAAGGCAACAAGTATTTTGAAGATTCCAATGAACTCCAGTAATAAATTCAAAATCCATCTCAAGCATTGTCCGACTGTCTTGGACAATCGGAGATATTGGCAAGTTTTCCAAGACAATGAGAAAATTGATGATTTTCTGCAAAACAAAGGTAATTTCAAAGATACCTCAATTGATGTAGAACACGATGATGGTGAAGATGATGTGCAGATCAATCAAATGGAAGTATTGCAGCTAAAGGATAACATAATTCCTAAAAGCTTGATACCTTTAGAAGAACTCTTTGATCAAGATGACGAAGCTCGCAGACCAACATTGCAGCCAACAGAAAAGGGTGTTGAAGAGGTCAATATCAGAATAGCTGCAAATCCAAGAATGGTAAAACTATCCAAAGCATTGCCACAAAAGGTAAAAGCCAAATATATTAGTTTTTTGTCATCTTTTGCTGATGTGTTTGCTTGGGATTATTCTGACTTGAAGACATATGATACCAATATAATTCGGTACACTATTCCCATTAAGCCTCATCAGAAACCTTTCAGATAGAAGTTGAGAAGGCTAAATCCAAAACTGCTACCATCAATTGAAAAGGAGATAAACAGGTTGTACAAATTAGGAATCATTGTTCCCATTAGATTTCTTGACTAGATCTCTAATTTGGTGCTCGTAAGAAAGAAGACAGGTGAGATTCGCTTGTGCATTGATTTTAGGAATCTCGATAAAGTTTCATTGAAGGACATTTATCCATTGCCCAAAATGGATCATATACTTCAACGAGTAGTTGGAGCATCTCGAATGTCACTACTCGATGGTTATTCTGGATATAACCAAATTTTGGTCCATGAAGATGACCGGGATAAAATAGCATTCACCACTCCATGGGGAAATTTTCATTACGCTAAATGCCTTTCAGTTTGAAGAACGTCGGTGCCACATTTCAGCAGGCAATGGACTCGGCTTTCGCAAATGAGAAGGATGTATTTTTGGTTGTGTACCTTGATGACCTGCCGTGTTTTCAAAATCAGATGAAGAACACATGTATGAAAATTGTCTTTCAAAGGTGTAGAAAATATGGTGTGTCGCTGAATCCAGAGAAGAGCTTGTTTGCAATGGATGAGGGAAAATTACTAGGGCAAATTATCTCAAAATATGGCATTCGTATTGATCTAGCACGTGTACAAGCGATTTAGAAAATTGACCTGCACCAGAACAAGAAGGAGATTCAATCTTTTAATGGTAAGATGAATTTTTTACATCATTTTGTACCTAATCTTGCTAAACACCTAAGAGAGATTACAAACATGCTTAAGAAGGAAAGCCAAGTGAAGTGGATGGAAGAGGCTATAAAATATTTCAACTTAGTCAAATTGGCTCTTTCTTCAGCTCTGGTTCTAATTAGCCCGAATTACACTAAGGATTTTATATTGTTTTCTTTTGTTTCGTAGCATACTATGGCAGCTGTGTTAATGCAAAAAAGAGATGAGCATGAAAGATCAATTATTTTCTTTAGCCGAACTATAAGAGATGCAGCCTTGAAGTGCAACATCATTGAAAAGCAGGCCCTTTCACTTGTGAAAGCATTGAAAGATTTTCGGGTATATATTTTGCATTCTCATACTTTGGCTTATGTTCCTAACATTGTTGTCAAGGATGTTTTAGTGCAGACAGATCCGAAAGGAAGACGAGGCAAGTGGATTGCAGCTTTGTTGGAGTACGATGTGGAGATAAAGCCCACCAAGCTTGTTAAAGGACAAGGATTGGCAAAGTTAATGGGTGAATCAAACTTGCACGCCTTAGACATAAACCTGATCGCTGCTATGTCTGATGAGAATGAGGAAGGTTCATCAATTTAGGTATCTGAAATGTTTGTTCTTTCCCCGTGGTATTCAAATATCATATATGTGCTGTAGAATTTGTCACCACCACCGAGTATGACTAGAAATAAAAGTAGATCTCTCAAATTAAAGGCTGCTAAGTTTTGCATTCTAAATTCTGCACTTTATTGGAAAGATCTCGGTCGCATTCTGTTGAATTGTTTGGTTGAAGAAGAAGCAAAGCAGGGCATGGAGGATTTCCACAAAGGAGATTGTGGAAGTCACCTATTTTTGAAAACAATGGTGAATAAATTCTAAGAGCAGGGTACTATTGGCTGACGTTGTTTGCTGATGTATACAAGGTTGTCAAGAGCTGTCAAAAATGTCAAATTTTTGAAGGAAGGCAGAAATTACAGCCTTTGCCGCTTAAGCCCATTGAGGTGAATGCCCCTTTTCAGCAGTGGGGGTTGGATTTCATTGGTGAAATTCATCCTGCTTCTTTCGGTCAGCATCGGTAGATTCTCACGGAAACAGATTATTTCACAAAATGGATCGAAGCAATTCCCACCAAGCAAGCTATGGATGCGGTAATTATTTTATTCCTTGAGAATAACACATTGTCTCGTTTTGGTTTCCCGAATAAGTTAATCACTGATTACGCAACAGCTTTCAAATCAAAGAAGATGATTGAGTTTTGTAACAATTATAAAATCATTTTGGGACACTCAACTACCTATCATCTGTAAGGCAATCGGTTGGCGGAATCTTCTAACAAATCTTTAGTCAACATCATTAAGAAGCTGCTGGAAATAAACAAGAAGAGTTGGCATAAGAAGCTGGTCAATGCACTTTGGGTAGATCAGGTCAGCCAAAAGAAATCCATGGGTATGTCTCACTTTGAGCTTGTTTATGGCATTGATACAGTGTTTCCTACCTCTCTAGAAAAACCGGTAGTCAAACTTCTTCAAGAGGCCGACAGTGAAGAAGATCATATGCAGAGAAGACTAAATCAAATGGTCCATTTGCAGCAGATAAGAGAAGAAGTTTTCCAAAACACATCAAAGTTGTAGGAGAAGATTAAGAAAATCTATGATAGAAAAGCGAAGGCAGACAAATTCCAATTGGAGGAAGTGGTGCTAAAATGGGATGCATGGAATGAGGAAAAAGGTAAGCAAGGTAAGTTTGAAAATCTCTGGAAAGGTCCCTTCAAAATTGTTGCATATCGTGGTCAGAATGCTTTTCTTCTGAAGGAGATGAATGTGGAAGAATGTCCCGGACAGCCGACCAATGGTCGACTGCTCAAACGGTATCATTTCTGAGAAATTTTCTGTTGCTTATATTGTCATTGTATATACCATTTTAATTTAAGTTTCATTGCAAGAGTGTGCTGTGATATTTTCTTTAGTTTGGGGCCCAAAGTGAAGGCTATAAATCTGAAGGATGATTTTAGCTTTGGTTTGAGTTTGTCAAGTCAGTCTTTGAATCATTTTAAGTTCATAACTGAGTCAGTTTCAGTCAAGTTTTAGTCAATAAATTGAGTCAAAAGTTCTGTGTGGATTTCTTGAAATAATGGACTCCATAGCCCAATGGATAAAGGCACTACCTACTCTCTGAGAAGTCTATAGTTCTTGGCACCTCCAAGGAGCTACCATCCCCATTGGAGCCAATGTTAGAGTCGGTCTATTCAGCCCTCTGTCAGAGATCAAAATATCTTTTGTTGCATTTTATTTTAGGTGTCCCATTATGCTCGATCACCTGCATTCCATTTAGGAGCATTGATCCTCTGATGGAAGGGTCTTGTCTCCCATACTTCACTCATGTCATTTACCTACTGGTTGATGTTTGTTCATAAAAAAAAAACACAAATCATATACAGTCTTCTTTTCATTGAAGTTGCAAAAGTTGTCTTTAGGGTTTTAGTGTCAAGTAGATCTAGAGTTTCATTAGGGTTTTGTCAATAAATGCTTCAAAGTGTTTGATAATCACCAGTAGGTCATGACAATGTTCCTAATAAGTTTTCATTCCATAATTGTCATCACCAATAATGCTAAGAATGATTCTTCTTCAAAACTTTGTTTTGAAGAAGAAATCATTAAAATTGTTTTTTGTAATATATATGTAAAAGGCTTTCTAAGTTCTACAGTTCTTCAGGTGTAGCCCTCGTCTCCTTTGCCAAATTCCATGTTAGCTATCCCTGCAAAAAATTGCTAAGATTTTCATCTTTTCAATCAAAAAATCAAACGAAACAACCAAAAAACAGAGCTTCTATTAAAAAGTGGAAAGTGCCAAAGTTTAAACATTACAAAAATGGGTTTGAGAAAAGAAAAATCAAAATCCATGGCTATATGAGATATTTTCCATTTTGAAAGTTCATTTGCATGCCAAGAAACAAAGAGGAAGCAATTCAAAGCAAGTTTTGTGCACAAGTGTGAAATTCGGTGAATTTGGAAGAAACTTGGTTGGCGCAGTGCATAGAGTAGGTGTCGCGGTGCATTGGGGAGGCGCGGTGCACTGGGAGTGAACACACAATGAAAAATAACATGGGCGCGGCACATTGGGAAGGCGGAGCGCATTGGGCGAGCTACGCAGCGCATACACTTAAAGGCCCGAAACTGCTCAAAAACTCTCCAAATTGCCAATAATTCGCATGGATTTGCCAAGTAGAGCCTCCATCACTGCATTTCATTCAAGTTTTTGTTGTGATATGGTGATTGATGAATGGTGATGGTCGAAACCCTACCATGTCAAAGCTCTCATATAAAAATGGTTGCCTAGGGTTTTAAACGACTATTTGCCACCAAGTTTGCTCTTTCCATCCTTCTCTTGTCTCCCTTATTCCTTTTGTCCCTGATTTCATTGTTCCCTACCCCCTAAAATTACTAAACCCTTATCCCAAATCCCTTTTCCCAAGTTTTCAAATCCAAAACCCCTAAACCCTAATCCTATACGTAAAATCCCAAACCCTCCCATATTTCCCTAATTAAATCTATTCCAATAGTCCCTTAATCCTTACTATTTTCCCCCTTCCTAACAGTCCCTTGTTTCATTTGTTTTCCCCTGGTGGCAGAAATTAAACACATCACTAAAAGAGCAGTCCAATACAGTTTCATACACTAGCATCTATTTCTCCAAGGCAGTTTGTATAGCAGTAGTTATGTCATCTAGTCATTCATCCGATTATGAAGTGGAGACCCAAAGTGACTCACCCATGGAGGGACATGCACCTCAGAGGCCTCATAAAGGTGGCAGACATGTTAGAGAAGAACCAACCACCCTTACAGAATTGTAGGCCTACCATCTTGCCGTCTCTTATTTCCAGTTTCAGCCATGTTATGAATTTTGTGAGAAGGTTGCTACTGTTCAAGTCCATGATGAGTTGGCTCACTTATATGTACTACATTTACATGGTGATCGAGTTACTTTGGCTGGTGTCACTTTCACACTTACACTAGAATCTATCTCATTAGCAACCGGCATACCTAACATTGGAGAGCCAT
Organism: Pinus taeda; assembly: GCA_000404065.3. Taxonomy (NCBI): domain Eukaryota; kingdom Viridiplantae; phylum Streptophyta; class Pinopsida; order Pinales; family Pinaceae; genus Pinus; species Pinus taeda. The sequence continues at coordinate 88,595 of APFE030043320.1, read as the reverse complement.
GGAACAAGAGGCAGAAGATTGACCGCAATATTATGAGCCATATATTAAACGCGGTCTACTGAGGCAGCTCAAGGGAGTGTTCCCTTTCCGATATCTCAAAGATGAATATGCTCCATTAATGAAATTGATGATGAAGTGTTTGAGTTTTGAAGGTTGTTTATCCCGATTATATGCTTATCACATCAGGTTGCTCATGCATTTCACTCGGGTACGGATGATGAACATCCCATATTTCATATGCAGAAACATAGAAAGGATGATTATCCTTGTGCATCACAAGACACCTCAGCAGCAGTTCAACAGTATTTGCCATTTTGCTCTCATCAAGATTTTGGTGGTTCATTAGCTCGGATTAAAGGGCATCACTTGGGATGATTTCATCTCTCGTGACTTTTTCAGAGCCTCACAGGGACCTTTAGAGGTTGGGCATGAGACTGGTGGACCTTCTCATCCACATGAAGGCCATGATCCAAACACTGCTACTATACCCGTTTTCATTACTTATCAGAAGGGCACCAGGCAGTTATTCGCGGCAGCAAAGTGAGTTTAATCTCCACCTGGGGTGGAAGGGGCCTCACTTCCGACATCGACACCACAGGTACAAGACAAAGGCAAGAGGGAAATGCATGATGAGGGGCCTTCAAGTGAGCGGGACTTTATTCTTGTTCAGGATGACGATACAGACATGGGCCCGCAAAATGCACATCTTAGAGAGATCATCCAGGAGCAGCAGACAGAGATCAAAGCCTTGTCCCTCAACTTGGAGAGGGCTAAGTGGACTATGAAATACTTGGAGTAGAGGAACAGACAACTTGAAGATCAGCAAGCAATCATGGAGTTGCAAAACATCCAGGCGAATCATCAAGCTGCCCAAAGGAGGAGGATCGAATTCACTTCATTGGAGCAAGAGATTAATGATGATCGGGAGTATCGGCTCGATAGAATCAACATCCACCTAGAGATACTGCTGGAAAAGGCCGATAGGGACAAAGCATTATTGAGACACATGGTTTTCCATTACAGGGCGCGAAATATGAGTTCCAAGGCACGAATAAGGAATCTAAAGGCAAAATTAAAGAAGGCAATAAGGAAGCAAAAGAGGCAAAAGGAGCATGATCATCTTCAGATATTGGCTGAAGCCTCTTTAGCCTAGCTTGACACTTGATAGAGAAGGTACAGCCCAAATTTCAAGAAATTTGGAGCAATTTTTGCATTTCTGAAAATTCCTAAAAAACAGGTTTTGCTTCCCTATGTGTTGCGCCACGTGGCGCTCGCTTTTGCTAAAAGGCTCCCAATTTCAAAAAATTTATATCTTTGGACTTGTCATGAAAGATCATAATTTTTGGTGCATGGCCAAGAAGTTTGGGCAAGTTTTGAGTCCTCAAGAGGTCAAAAGCACTCAAAAAATGACCTCTCTGCCCCTATTTTGACACACAGGAAGTAGTCCTGGGAGATTGAACTTTTGGAGGGGCAAATGGACACCAACTTGAAAGATTCCACTTGGATTCGAAAGAAAATGGGTAGGGCTTTCCAACACGCTATCATGAGCTCAATTTGGACTCTAGGAAGGGCCTAAAATTCGTCTCCAAAGTGGCACGACACATAGAGAATCGGGCGCGACGCATAGAGGATTTTTGGCTTATTTTTCACTGCACAGCTCAGAAATTCACCCAGTTTTGACTAGTTTTTATTTTTGATGTAACTATTGATCTACCATGATGTAATTGGAGGAGCATGATGTAATATTAGCACATTTTTACTTGTTCTAGAGGATTCATTCACTAAAAAGTGAAAATTTAATGAATGAATCAGTTTCCTACCTTATAGAGGCAAGTTGTTTGATTGCCTAGATTTTAGTGCTTTGTTTAGAATTGGTTGAAACATCTCCTAGAATGATGATCTCGACCCCTAGAGGCATGGGAATGGGTTAGGATGGTATATATCATGTATTTTTTGAGTCATTTTCAGGGTTGGACACTTGGGATTGCTTGGCACATCATTGTACATTCTATCTCTGCATTTTTGGCTAAGGAAAGACCAGGGTTTTGCACCACTTGTTGGGATCCAAGTGGCTCTATGTTTTGATGGTCTTTTTCTCTATGTAATTGTAAGTTAATTGATGTTTATTTGTATCATTTTAAATTCTCTTTTCTTTTGAAATTAAACAAATGGGTGATTAAGGTAGAATCGATTGCACTGCTATCCTTTGCCTTGAAATTTTGTTTAATTTTACATGTTTTCATCTATTTGAGGAGGAATCTTGAGATTCTCTTGCCCTCCTTGGCTCCTCATGGGTTTGATCCATCCATTAATTCATTCCAAAGAATCAAAACAATTTCCTTCCTTGCCCCAATCAGAACTCTGCAAAAACTGTGCCTCATCCCCGGACCCAAATTTGCCTTTCCCTTTTTCCAACTCAAAACTCCAAAAAAATCAAATCAAATCCTTGCACTTCATACCTAGCCTAAGATTAGTTGTTAAATTGGTCATCTCAAGCCCCATATGATTATCTTTTGCTGAGAGTTACCCGAAGAGAGCCCTCTCCTATCCTCGTAGGGCTAGCTACGAGGCTGAGCGTGGTTTGATGTGGACCTAGAAGCTTACCTTTTCAGCCTGAGGTAAATCTAGGCTCTAAGACAAGGACATACCGCAAACCCAAAAAAAATGGATATATTTCTTTCCCATTCCTCTTGAAGGTTCGTATTATATATGGTTTAGGATGAGAAAATTAAGTCCCCTCCCTAAATAAGGGCACCTCTAGTATATGATTTCGAAAGACATCCTTAATTTCCCTGTCAAATAAACTCCCTTCCTGAATAATGATCCATCCAGTATATGATCTAGTAAAACTGGGTTAAGTACGTTCATCCTACATTCAACATTACTTTCACTTTCTTCATATAAATCCATTCATTTTCCCTTCATATGTCTTCCAAATATTCATTTTATATGCCAACCACCATATAAGCCAGTCATCTTCCATTTCCATACTAATCAAGACAAAAAATACCCAAGCTTTGCACTATAAAATATATCAATATGTAGTTATATGAAGTTATTATAAAACATACCATTTTTCACTTACACACTAAGATACAATAAAATTTGTGTGCATTTACTATAGGAATATACAATAAGGAAGCTACAAGGAGCCATCCTATAACACATTGTATTCAAGTTTTTGAGGAAAAATTATATCTAAGAACAAAACAAGATCTTAGACACATGAATCAACTATACTTAGCCATTGCAATCATTTGTACATGAACAAATCAATTTCTATAAGGTTTTTTTCTTCCCTATAGGAAGCTACAATATCCTATGGAATTCCATGTTTTTACCTCAAAACATCAAACTTTAAGACAGGAAAATTTCTACAATTCAACAACTCTTCATAAAAAAGAGTCCCCAACCTATATGAATTCATATCAATCCAACAAAATGAAAGGTATCACTAATTAATATTTAGTTATTTTGCTTTAAATAATCAATCAAAAACCTAATACTTTGGTCATCTTTATTACAACATAACTACCACATTAGCTAGTGAGGGAGGACTCACATCTACATTCACAAGGGGCTAGAAATGCCTATATTTTATGAACTTATGATTGAAGTAATGGTTGGTTGAAAAGGAGAAAAAAAATTGTACTCAATTGGTAAACTAAATAGTGGTTGATGAAGTTATGTCAAAAGTCACACAAAAATTATGGAATAGATAATTCAAGATGTTTTATCCTTTTGAAATTATGAGAAGAATATGCTCAAAGACACTAGGATCATCATTGTGAGGAAATGAATGCACAATAAAACATCCAAAACACTCTTATGTTACCAAATGAAACCATATGATATGGTAAAAAATTTATTGATCACAAATGCTTTTAAATAATAAATAGTGTGCTACAAAGTTGATTATGAGCTATAAAATCACGTTTCAGAAAGAAGACTTAGAGTTTAATACTAATTCATGGTTTCCCAATGGTGATATTTTCTATATGAGCATGGTTTCAAAGGTCAATTTCAAGTACATATCCAATCCCAAAAAACTTCTCATTTCCTTTTCCCATTCCTCTTGAAGGTCCCTCTAGTATATGATTTAGGGAAACATAATTAAGTCCCTTTCCATCTATATCCTACATTAGGAAACAAACACATAAGGTTTGAATCCATATAATACCATCATTAGAATCAGTATCATCATCATCATCATATATAACCATTTTTTCATCATCATATGAAAAAACTTTCACTTTGACATCTTGAAATAGTATGTCACAACTTTCATCAAGCATTTCATGCCTACATTAATTACATCCTTAAAACCATGTAAAATATAGCACCTAATATATTGTACAATAATATCATAATACTCTATTAAAATAATTAACAATAATATTTTTGTGATTTTTGTCTTGCACTAACCTTTATCCATGATATATATAAGAATTTTACAAATTCCCATCATATCCTGTAGAAAATCTAGATTAGTATCATCAACAACCTAGAGAAAGGACTCCAATTTTAACATCCTACAAGCCTAGAATAGTAAATAAAAAAATATAGGAGAGGAAGCATCAACAAGGGTGAAAATTCAGCCCCATTAACAGAAAAATGTTAGCTTCAACATAAAGATGACCATAATGGCACACCTCTAGAATGATATTGGTTTTTCTAGTTTTTAAATGACAAAAAGATAATTATTTTTCTTCAAATAATATATAAAGCATCTTCATTGCTTTAGTAAAACAATTCTATCAATAATTTATACCACTGTCTTACCTCCAAATCCATAATTTAACATGTATTTCCCCTTTTCCATCCAACGCCATTCATTTTCACTTCATATGTCTTCCAAGTATTAATTGTATATTCCAACCCTCATATAAGTCCACCATCTCCCACTTCCATACTAATGGAGATAAAAAATAGTGAGGATTTGGGCTATAAAATATATCCACATGTAGTTATGTGAAGTTATAAGAAGGCATTATATTTTCACCTTTATAGGAAGGTACAAGACAATTTGTCCATTTACTCTCGGAAATAGATAATACTAAAGTTAGAAGGAATAATCCTATAACACAATGTTTTCAACTATTTAAGGAAAATTTATATACAAGAATCAAACAAGCTCTTGCACACAAGAATAAACCATCCTTAACCATTGCAATGCATTCCACAACAACAATTCAATTGCTATAATATTTTTCACTTCCTTATAGGAGGCTAGAATTGTTATCGGGAAAACTAGTTCCTATTCAGAGTTGCTAGTCCCACTAAGATGGGTAGCTATCTTAGAAACAAACAAACTAAAGTTACTTGTGTTTTACTTTATGAGAAGTAGATGAGAGAGAAGCAGAGAGTACTAACCTCAATCTTTCTCTTGGCTCTTTGCTTGTTTCCTCTCCCCTTTGAAAGATCTTTGCTACTCCTTCCATGCTTGTCCCGCTTCAAAGACCACCTATAGAGTCAAAGCAGCATAATACCATCAAAGCATCGAGATCTACAATCGTAAACAATATAGGATCATATATATATATTGACCATACAAATGCATATATCAATTCAATATTCAAAGACATACAAGAATATGGAGGAAAACTCAAATAGCTTTATTGATAGAAGTAGTAGAAGAGAGGATTACAACCCATTGATTTGACCCAGTGCCATCCTCCCAGCATGAGAGCCCTTCTTCACCTCATGAAAAGCTAGATCACCCAACACTATGATGTTCCACAAAGAAACTAGTAGCACTTCCTTACAAGATGCAAAATTCCAGCCTCTGGGTCTCTGGGATGAGGGATCCATGTATAGATGTTTGCAGGTGGGTGAGTCAGCTTCTAGGATTTTGATTAGTGTCCTCTCTCTGATAGTTCTTGGTTCCACTTGGAGATTCATGATATCTTACTCATCCCTGGGTAAATTCAGAGAGACAAGTGTCAAATGGGAAATTTCTAGAATATTCTCTAGGTTTCCAGCTAGCCAACTCCTTCTATCATTTGTCTGCTCTCGCTCACTGCACCCCATAGAATGGATTTTCAGTATGCATCACACTTTTTGCATGTGGCAGGTGAGATGCATCACATCCTTAACACTGAGCAGTCTGTATGGTCAAGTTTTGACCAGTTCTGAGTAGTTTTTCAAGGATAACTTCTGGGAGATGATGTAATCAACTGACCTTGCTCCTTTAGGGTATGAAACAACACTTGTAGGGACTTAGAAGCCCTTATTTTATGGACATATTTGATTGAGGTTGCAATGCCCAAATATGTCTATAACAGCTACCCCCTAAAGAATGAGGTTGTAAATCCTTTTGATGTCGGGTGAAATGCTTTGTCATGAGGATCCGAGGTTTTTCAAACTAGAAGGCGACTTGTAATAAGATACAATACAATACATTCTCTTCATAATATTTTCATGATCTAGCTTAGGCGAGCATTCCCGTGCTCAGCTTTATAAATTCATTTTCATGTACATACGACAGACAACTGTCTGTGTGGCAGACTGATGATTCTAGTAGAGCCATCATCCTTTGGCTTGGATGATTATCCATGCAGCAATGATGTACATTTGATGTCTTTATTTTCTTGAATATATCGCAGCCCGAATGGATGAAACTAGATTCGGGGTCTTCAAAACGCGTTCAATATTTTCCTGAAGTACAAGTCGATCCATGTGAAAATTTGTTTTGGCATCGAACATGGAAAGACATTGCCTGATTACCAGCCAATAATGTAAGCCATTAATAGGCACAAGACGAATCACCGATAATTATGATGACCCTCAAGGTACTGTAGTACAATTTATGTGGTGTGAATACATGAGTCGATGTCAAACACCATGCAAAATCTTTTGGTCAAAGGCCATTGATGTAAACCTATCGTCGGAAGTGAGAAACTTGCCATTGAGGCATGCAAGCTTCAAAGTACTAAAAGGGTTGTTCCTAAGTCAACTTCCTGGATAATGAGCTGATATCAATAAGAAGTGACCCGTCGTAGGAGGGCCTTAATGAATCCCACATCTACGACATGGAATGGAGCAAATGATTGTGTGGAGGTGAAAACGATCTGATGATATAGGGTTCAGGGTGGCGGTCATGAAAGAATGAAGCGTGAAGGTATTGCAGCGGATGAGACACAAGCTGGGTTGGTGAATTCTTTGATCAACTTCTCTTGATAATATTAGCGACATTGAAATGGATTGGTAGTGTTAACCCCAAAAATGGATGGTACGGTGGACCAATGGTAATATGACCGGTGAACAGAACAACCCAACCCAACTCAATCATGGTGATGGAGTGAAAGTGTCATGTTCAAGAGCGACTTGCTACCAATAAAGTTTCTTTAAGTTTTCTTCCCAATTTTTCCCCAGTCATTTCTGACCAGTGCCTCTTTATTTTTGTCAAGCTTGAGGAGGATAACATATGCTTGTTCTATAATTTTCCCTTCGAGAAAACCCATCGCTATGTTTTAATGAGCCTAGCGACAGTGAAACTCACTCTTGCCTACATGGACAAGTTTGTTTATATTGTTTTAATAAGTTTAATGACAAAGATAACTCGGTCCTTTTCATTTTTAGAGAGTCTGAAAAAGGACGAAAAGGAATCTCCAGTATTCCTTTTTCGTTATGTAATCCCTTAAGTCTGAAAAAGTATAAAACAATACCAAAGGGATGACTTTTCGATAGCTTTAACAAGCCGAACAAGACAAGCACTCGATCGTTTTGTGTAATGATCCCTCAGGTCCAAAAAGATTAAAATATAGAGGATGGATAGCAATTCCGATTGCTTTAATGAGCTGGAGAGGCCAATTGCTCGACAATATTTTCATATTTTATGAGTCAGATGAAAAGAGCTTAAAGGAGACTCGTTTTTCGAGGAACGAGTGATGTTTTCGGTTAGCGGATGGTTATAGGTGAGGGTTGAAACTCTTCAATCATGGTAGTGTAAAGAAGGTTGCTAATAGAATCACTCATTGCAGCTGTTCCTCAAAAGGGGTAAACAATCAAATGGAGGTGTATGATCAACTAGAAAAGAGTGGAGGTGATGGTAAGAACACAACCAAGGCTCAAAAGCTAATGATAATGTGATCGTGATGGTTATTTACTGAAGGTGGATTCATTTTTTAATGAGCTTAAACTCTGGTGGAACATATGCTCATTGCTAGGTTTATTTCTTAATGAGCTTGAACTTCACATAAAAATGTTGATGCCAGTCGTATAATAAGGATGTCTCATCGATAGGTTCATTTTTTAGGGAGCTTGCCCCATTTGAAACTTTACTCTAGATCCTTTTGCATGCAAGCTAGGATTGAACAACTACTATCCTAGGGGTTAATTAACTACTGGGGCTAGGTAGGAAAACTCTTCCTTTACTTTGCCCATGCCGTTTGGCCCTTGCAAAGGTGAATGGTTGATCAAACCAATCACCTAACTTAAGTAGTTGAAGTTAGTAAAAAATATGGGGTTATAATTACGCTGGTCACTTTTCACTTGCATACAAAAAGGTTTTCGTGCCCCCAGGTATAACGAAGTAGAGTTTCTGGTTTATCATTCAATTTGTAGACAAAACACTTCTTTGGCTCTATCGGGAATAGACCTGACTTTTGATGGAGGCAGTCTAATCCCACTTTCCTAAATGGACGAGTGTGTTAGACTAATCATATTCCTATGTAGAAACCTACCTTATAACTAGGGTTTTCCTGCCAAAGCAGACCAGGGTGCATGCCCCCTAGGTTTCAGTCACAATCACCGAATCACTCGAGCTCATCAGGTGGATGGACTGGAGATTGATGAGACATTCCTTTTGTAGAAAGATCAGTTAGGGATTGCACTTGACTATTAGCTATGTGTGAACTATGGAATGAAAGCTTGTCTATGAGCTGGACCACTCTACCTTCATGCAGAAAACACGTCACTCGAAAGAGTGAGGAAACAATAGCTCCCATGCTATAAATGTAGTAATGTCCAAGGAGTAGATTGTAATCTAAAGGTCCTTGGACTACCACTACGTTTAGGTAGACATTTTTCCTTCTCAAAGTTATAGGAAAACTTGGAAGGATCCCTAACGGTCGACTGGATCCTTTGTTGAAGCCTGTCAGATTTCGCAACTCAGGCGAAAGCAATGGTGAACCAAGCGCTTTCCAAGTAGTTGAGGAAAGGATACTCACAGAAGCCCCTTCATCTATGATAGTAACGACTATGACCATTCTGTAAGCTTGTACAATGATTAAGAATGGTACATTAGACAGTAGACAGGGTCTGCCTAGTAGCTTCTAGTCAAAGGAAATGACTAGGTTGCTTGGATATGGGACCGAATAAACAGCCGGATACATCTCTGAAAAACTTCCTTCCTGCAATAAAGGAACAGGTAGATTTCCCCCATGTTCATCGAAGTCTTTGTTTACGAAGAGAATTTGAATAGTGTCATTCTCATTCTCTTTGGTGACTATATCATCTAAAGGTATACCTTCTGAAAACAAGACTGGGTCGGTTGCCGTCTCAACCTATTAACTTTGGTCTGGTGTGGACTTAGAGGGTTTATCTTCAATGACAGATGCTTCGACTGACCATAAAGGTGTTTCAGTCATATTTTCAACTAGTGATGGAATCAGCAAGAGTTTCTTATATCCAGGAGGAAGCCGCAGTGGTGAAGCAGGATGGTTATCCAAGACTCTTTTATCTTCGTCTAGGAAGGGACAATGGTGGATGGCATGATCGACTTCACACAGTCTACAAGTAATTTTAGATGTTCCCTTTTTTCCAGTGACTTCATTTTCACTAGTTGACGGTGTTCTTTCAACATGATCGTCAGAGGTTGATGACATCGGATTGTGTAAGCAGGGAGACCAGTCCCTTAAGATCCATGGGATGCAAGGACAATCTCGATGATAGTGGTCTCCATTGAAAATGACACATGGAAATTTAGGTTTGGACAGTGCAGTGTGTGGATTTTCGCTAAACGATGCTTGGTTTCCCCCTTTCGTTGTTGGCTTCTTCTTCTTCTTCTCCTTCCCTTTCTTCTTCTTCTCAGTTACTTGGTCCTTAGCTTTACCAGCTTCACCAAGCGAAGAGGAAGAAGGAGAGGGAGAAACAAACAAAGTAGAAGGTTGGGGGGTTACTCTAGTATCATCTGGTTGTTGATTTGATTGCTTAGGAATCATGGTGCTTTGAATGATAGAGGTCGAGAAGAGCCATACTGGCAGGCCAATTGTCAGTCCTGGAAGGGACAGTGTAGCCATATGAGGTGCACCAACATCTCCCCAAGAGGAGAAAGGACTAGGATTTCGCCCAAGGGGAAACCCTTGATTGGTGGACTCCATTTTCTCAACCTAAGACCAATGAGGGAATAGTGACGTTATTCCAATTAAAATAAATTTTATGACACTTTGACACAACTTTCTTTTTCAATATTTAAGAGTTGAGAAAAAGCTAAAGATGACTCTAGTCACCTTTTATTTTTAATGAGCCTGAAGTGACAAGTGCTCAGATGGACCTTTTCTTTTAAGGAGTCTGAAAAAGGAATGAAAGAGACTAATTTGGAAATCTAGACAGAGGGATTACCAAACCAATCAAAAAAATGCAGAATGCTTTTTATAGTATGGCAGTCAATCTTCCCAAATATTGTGTTCAGTGCATTGCGATCGATAGGGTAGCATACACAGCTTCCTAAGGATAAAGGATATAGCCTATACACGGCTTCCCAATATATACTCGATGGTACGTGGGAGCACAAGTCTGTACTAGAACTTGTCGTCTCAAAGAGGAGGAATCACCCAACCTACGATGAAAGTGATAGTTACCAAGATTTATGACACTGGAATACATCTCTAGCCTAGACTTCTAAATGTTGTTCGTTAGGTTCCAAAGTGTTTTTATGTTCATTGAAATTTATTTTACAATTGATCTTTCCTAAGAAGTTTTCCTTTAAGGTTCACCGTGTGATGTAGATATAAAATTCCTAAATATGCAATCTAAGATGATAAAAAATCATTTACTCTTCTTTTTGCAATGAAAATCCTAGCTACTAAGGAAAGAGAAGAGAAATTCTTTCAACATAGAGCAGAGAGCACACATTAGATGCACTGTCCTAAATCAAAATCAACAAGCAGTCTAAATGCAAATGCACATGCATGTATTTGTTTTTTTCTTTCTTAATGTGTGAGTGACAAAAGGAATGCTAAGTACAAATCTGAACTATATTTTCTCTTGAAGTGACAGTACTGACAATTTTCTTTTCAAAAGACGAAAGGAAGATGAAGACAACACTTTGTGATTCCAAATTCAAGAAACGAAAGGAAGACTAAGATGATACTTTGAGATTTCGAATTCAAAAAATGAAAGGAAGGCTAAGAGTGACACTTTCAACTTCAATTTGTAAATTGCTTTCAACACTTTGAAATACTATTAATTCAAATCAAATACAAGAGTAACAGTGTAATTGACCATTAAAAAGAGAAAGATTCCTTTCTTTGATTGAAAACGACACTTGTGACACTTTCAAATCAAGAGACGACAATTCGATTGAGATACTGTTTGTAAAGGAGAACTATAAATGGAGAAAAATACATAAAAACATTCACAATTCTTTGTAAAATGGAGGTTGAATAATGCAAAGGAAGGGAGTTTCAATAGTGGTATACTGATCACAGATAGAAAACTCCTAAATAAAGCTGAAGAGAATGAAGAAAAACCAAAATCTGGAGAAAGAAATAGTCTTATCTGATCATCGCACCTGTAACAAAGGGAAACAGGGATGCATCTCACCTACTAGACATGGGAGGTGCGATGCATCCAGACTATCAAAAAGAGATAGTGCGATGGTCCAGGGACAAGACTTTAACTTGGTTTTTGGTCACAGTTTGCAGCTTAGTTCAGGGATTTAGGCTGAGCTAATGATAGTCAGTAAATACAAAGAATAGGGGTTGATATAATGAGGTTACTTGAGCCACCAATAGGGCAATTAGGATGTTTGCAAATCAATTGTTCAGTTTATAAACAAAACCCAGAGATGGACTGAAGCAGCATTGATCTACTTTGCACTTTCTTAGAAAATGCAGTTAGAAGGCTAGCTGGCTTAACTTCAAGCTCCATCTGTAGTTTATAAAGCAAACAAATATAAACAACGAAACAAGCTATTCGCTCCCCAGTGAAGTCGCCATTTTGTTATCCGGAAAACTAGTGTCTATTCAAAGTTTATGTTCCCACTAAGATGGGTAGCTATCTTAGAAACAAACAAACTAAAGTTACTTGCATTTTCCTTTATGAGAAGTAGATGAGAGAGAAGTAGAGAGTACCAACCTCAGTTTTTCGCTTGGCTCTTTGCTTGTTTCCTCTCCCCTTTGACAAATCTTTGCCGCTCCTTCCACAATTGTCCCAGTTCAAAGAACACCTACAGAGTCAAAGTAGCATAATACCATCAAAATCGAGATCTACAATCATAAACAATATAGGATCAGATATATATTGACCATACAAATGAATACATCAATTAAATATTCAAAGAGATACAAGAATATGGAGGAAAAGGCAAATAGCTTTATTGATAGAAGTAGTAGAAGAGAGGATTACAACCCATTGATCTAACCCAGCGCTATCCTCCCACCATGAAAGCCCTTCTTCACCTCATGAAAAGCCTAGATCACCCAACAATGTTGCATAGAGAAACCAACAACACTTCCTTACAAGATGCACAATTACAGCCTCTGGATCTCTAGGATAAGGGATCCATATATAGATGTTTGCAGGTGGGTGAGTCATCTTCTAGGATTTTGATTAGTTTCCTCTCTCTGATAGTTCTTGGTTTGACTTGGAGATTCATGATCTCTTACTCATCCCTTGGTGAATTCAGAGAGGCAAGTGTCAAATGGCTAGTTTCTAGAAGATTCTCTGGGTTTCCACATAGCCAACTGATTCTACCATTTGTTTGCTCTCACTCATCGCACCCCACGAAAGGGCTTTTCAGTATGCATCGCACTTTTTGCATGTGGCAAGTGAGATGAATCACACCCTTAGCACTGAGCAGTTTGTATGGTCTAGTTTTGACTAGTTCTGAGTAGTTTTTCAGGGAGAACTTTTGGGAGATGATGTAATCAACTGACCTTGCTCATTTAGGGTGTGAAAAAACACTTTTAGGAACTTGGAAGCCCTTGGTTTATGGATGTATGTGATTGGGGTTGTAGTGCCCAAATATGTCTATAGCATGAATATCCTATGAAATTCCATTTTTTCACCTCAAAACAACAAACTCTAAGACGTAGAATCTTCTACAATTGAACAGCACTTCATGGAAATTAGTCAACAACCTATATGAATACATATAAATTCGTCAAAATGAATGTTATCCTGATGCAGAAGCATGTGACCTAGAGGGAGAAATCTTCAAACATATTCCAAAAATATAAAAACAATCTACAGACAAGGGGGTGGGGTCCTTTAGTTAGCAATTTTCATGCTTTCCTAGTTTAAGATAAGAGTAGAATTAAGAATAAAACATGTTAATTATATTGCTTATGGATAAGTTGTAACAAAGCTTTACGCTTTAAATCACTCTATGGAAAAGCATGCTTTTGTAAAGGATAATGGTCGAGAAGACTTTATCTACTATTTATAAATAAGAAGCAATGGGATTCTCAGAGGAGGTCGAGCCGGAAAGCATTATCATCTGCAACCACCTCTCTCTATTCATCTGAATTAATGGTTCTCTGTTAATTGATAATTGGATGCATGTATCTGTTCAGTTTCCTTCTTTTGAGTTCAATATCAGTTAATTAGCCTTATTTTACAACTGATGCTAAGGCTGAAGCTTTTAGAACTATTTTTTCCTTCATATCAGTGATTGTAGGCTTCTTAAATCATTGCATAAAGTCTCGTGAGCAAACTTTGTTTTACAGAAAGAAATAGTGATATTTTCCTTAGGTGGAACATAGTTCTGGACTTGAAATTTTATTGTATTTGGTTCATACCCATATCAGGTCAGAACCGATATCGCAATATCGCAAGTGTAGCGTGGAAGGGAACTTTGGAACCACTGAGTGCCGCAGCCCTGATAATCCAGACTCGTAATGTTATAGAGTAGGGTGGAAAGTCTATCGGGTTCATGAGGATTATCGCATCGCAAACCCAAAGCAGAAGGAACCAAGTATAGGGGCATTGGAGGTCGCCGATAGCGATTGCGAGAGCACGTGTTATCGCATCGGAGGTAAGAGTGTTGAAAGCTCGATTATAAACCATCGATAGTGTATTGTATGAACTCCATACTAAAAACCTACCAATAGTGTTTTTGTGTAAATCCTATGGATTTACATTTCCAATAGGAACAAAGGCCAATTTGTTAATTATAACCAAGATAAGGGTGATTGGGGAAAATGCATGTGGCTGTCAGTTTTACCATTAGATGACTAATATGCAACCAGAACCAGAAAGGGAGATTCAACCTAAAACTGAAGAGTTTATAGCCAGATTTGAGAGGTTGTCCATATCGCCTGCAACTAGGCCACCATTAGTGGTATTAGAGTAGCTAGCTAACATTGGATTGAATCTCAGAAGTAGGAGAAAGAAACTTACTATGGCTTTTAGATTTGGAAGAGGACAGCCTATTGAAAATGATGAAGTAATGGAAGTTGTGCAACAGATGTAATCTAGATTGGATGCATTAACAAAAAGTAGGAACATATGTGATGGATATTTTAATGAACCTGAGATTGATGTTGCAGAGGAGGAAGCTATAGCAATTAATCCTGAGATGAGCTTCTTCCAGTCAATGTTGAGATCCATGGCCATGCCAAAGACCGGGGTATCAATATATGAAGGGGGACTGAATCCATAAGAATTAATATATTGGATTAATGGCATGGAGAAATTGTTCGATTATGAAGAAACAGAAGATGAGAAGAAAGTGAAGTTTGTTGTCACCAAGCTAAAAGGACATGCAACACTTTGGTGGGATGGTGTGCAGGTAGAAAGGAAGAGACTTGGCAAGCAACCAATCATGAATTGGAGCAGGATGGTAGCAAAGCTAAGAGGTAAGTTTATGCCAAGTAATTATCAACAAACCTTGTTCAGGCAGATGCAGAATCTTAAACAGAGGTCTATGATAGTGAAAGAATACACAGAGGAGTTCTACAAGCTAAGCATAAGAGCTGGAGAAGCCCATGATATAGATGAGAAGATGGCTAGATATATTAATGGTCTCAAGATTGAAATTCAAGATGAGATAAGTCTATTGTCTCCTAAAACAGTAGAGGAAGCTTATTAGATAGCACTGAAAGCTAAAGGAAAACTCATGAGGAAGAAGTCTGCCAGAGGGAGAGGTACTTTCCAAGGAAGGGGAAGTCAAGGTGGTAGAGGAAGATCTAAAACACCTAAATATGGAGCTAACAGTACCTTAGCCTAGCTTGCACCCACAAGAGGTGATGCAAGAGGCAAAAGGAGTTTTTCTAGAGGGAAAGGATGTAGAGGAAGGGGCATAGAAATAAGGTGTTACAGACGTAAGAAGTTGGGACATAGAGCTTTTGATTTCCCAGAGAATGTAGAAACAAATCAGAGGAATGCAATGGTTGCTCAAGCTGATAGATAATCACCAAGAATAACAGTGACAGAAGAAGAAAATATACCAGAGAGAGGAGAATCTGTGGTAGTTAATAAATGGTTGCTCAAGCCAGCAAAGGAGATAGTTGAACCATCACAAAGGAAGAATTTATTCAGGACAGTTTGTAAAGTCCAATGGAAATGTTGTCAGATGAGCATAGATAGTGGTAGCACTGATAATTTGGTCTCTACAGAAATGGTGGAGAAATTGAAGCTAAAGACAATGAAACATCCAACACCTTACAAGGTGTCATGGTTGCAAAAGGGACATCAACTGTTGGTGAATGAACAGTGTGAAGTGGAACATCAGGTGGGCAAGTATAAAGATAAAATTGTTTGGCGATGCCAATGGATGTGTGTCACATATTGCTTGGGATACCATGGAAATATGATGGAGGAGCCATGCATGATGGAAAAATAAACACCTACAAGTTTGAAAAGGATGGTGTCAATCATACATTGCTGCCTCTGCAAGAAGAAGATGTACCAGGAAAGAATATTGATCCAAAAAATATGTTACTTGGAGGAAAGGAATACTTGAAGTACATTGAAGATAATGAGGTAAATTTTGTTGTAATTTGCAAGCCCAAGGTAATAATGAATTCTACTAAAGTTTCTGATTTACCCATTGAAATTCAAGAAATGTTGGATAAATATTGTGATATTATTGTTGATTATTTGCCTAATGAATTACCACCCATTAGAAGAATCGGCCATCATATAGATTTGATACCTAGAGAAAGTGTACCTAACAAAGTATCTTACAGAATGACTCCTATAGAAAATGAAGAGGATAGGAAGTAGGTGCAAGAATTTCTTGATAAAGGGTTGATCAGAGAAATCTTGAGTCCTTGCCCAGTACCAACAGTGCTAAGCCCAAAGAAAGATGGAGACTGGAGAATGTGTACAGATTCAAGACCCATGAATAAAATCTCAATCAGGTACAAATTTCCTTCACCTAGACTTGAAGATTTAATGGATTACTTCAGTGGAGCAAAGTATTTTTCAAAACTAGATCTTAAATGTGGGTATCGTTAGATAAGAATAAGAGAAGGGGATGAGTGGAAAACCACTTTTAAGACAAATGAGGGATTGTATGAGTGGAGAGTAATGCATTTTGGTTTGTCAAATGCACCAAGTACATTTATGAGACTCTTCAATGAAGTTTTTAAAGAGTTCATTGGTAATTTTGTAATAGTATATCTGGACAATATATTAGTTTACAACAGTTCTAAGGACGAGCATGTGAGACATCTAAATTATGTCTTACAAAGGCTGTAACAAGAGGAATTATTGCTGAATTTGAAGAAGTATTCATTCATGAAAGAACAACTAGTGTACTTGGGTTTTGTTTTTTTTGCTGAAGGGCTGAAGATGGATCAAGAAAAGATCAAGGCAATCATGGAGTGGCCTTCACCCAACAGTGTTTTTGAGGTAAGGAGTTTTCATGGTCTTGCTAGCTTTTATAGAAAATTTATTAAGAATTTTAGTAAGATAAATGCACCTATTATTGAGACCATAAAGAAGGACAAACAACCATTTAGATGGACTGCTGAAGTAGAAAAGAATTTTCAGTTGTTAAAGAAGAAAATAATTGAAAAGCCTATTTTGGTTCTGCCTGATTTTAACAAACCTTTTCAAGTGAAGTGTGATGCTAGTGGAGAAGAAAATGGAGGTGCTTTAAGCTAAGAAGATAGAATAATAGCCTATTTTAGTGAAAATTTGAATGATTCAAAAAAGAAGTATTCCTCTTACGATAAGGAATTATAGACAGTTGTGTAGTCATTGAAGAAATGGAGGCATTATCTAATGTCAAATGAATTTATCCTTTATTCAGATAACCGTGCATTGCAGTATATTATGCAACAGCCAAATATCAGCCAGAAACATGCTAAATGGGTAGAGTATCTTCAAGGTTTCCATTTTGTATTGAAGCATATAAATGGCCAATCAAATAAAGTTGCAGACAACTTAAGTAGGAGAAATGTATTGCTTCAAGAGAGTCAAATCCAAGTGTGGGGTTTTGATTTTCATAAATAATTATATGAGACCAATTCAGATTTTAAAGAGGCATTTAAGGCTTGTAAAATCCTATTTTTGTGGATAGGAGTAGATGGTTAGATTACTTCTTACAAGATGGACTGTTATTTAAAAAAAATCAGTTGTGCATACCAAACGGTTCTATAAGGGAGAATTTAATCAAAGAAAAACATAGTGGAGGACTTGTAGGACATTTTGGCATAGAGAAGACCTTTGAACAGTTGAACAGATTTTATTTCTGGCTGAAAAAGAAATATGATGTGGAGAATTTTGTGAAAACTTGCAAAATCAGTCAATATTCAAAGGGAAGGAGCCAAAACACAGGTTTGTATATCCCATTACCAATTCTAGATAGTCCTTGGGATATGGTAATTATGGATTTTGTGTTGAGCTTACCAAAGACTCAAAGAGGTAATGATTCAACTTTTGTTGTAGTGGACAGATTTTCAAAGATGGCACACTTTATTCCATGTTATAAAACTAGTGATGCTTCTCACATTGCTAATTTTTTTTTTAAGGAGATTTTAAGATTGCATGGGTTGCCCAAAAGTATTGTCTTAGATAGGGATTCCAAATTTGTTAGACATTTCTAGAAGACACTATGGAAGAAGCTGGGAACTAAATTAAGTTTTAGTTCTACCTATCATCTACAAACTAATGGACAGACTAAAGTGGTGAACAGGAGTTTAGGCAATCTTTTAAGGAGCCTTACTACAGAGCATCCAAAGCAATGGGATCAAGTGTTACCAGAAGATGAGTATGCATATAATGACTCACCTAACAGGAGTACAAGACAAATTCCATTCCATATTATTTATGGAATGCATCCAAGAGGAATATTTGAATTAAGAAATTTGGGAAAAGAAGAGATGAGAAGTGCAGAGGGTGAAGATTTTGCTTCAAAAATGCAAGCAATACATGAACAAGTGAAACAGCAGATGCAGGATAGAAAAATCAAGTATAAAACCAGAACAAATATTAGGGGAAGAGGGGTGAACTTTGAAGTTGGGGATTTGGTTTTAGCACATCTCTGGAAGGAGAGGTTTCCAAAGAGGGAGTATAATATATTGAAGTTCAAGAAAATTGGACCGTGCAGAGTGTTGAGAAAATTTTCTGCAAATGCCTATGAAATTGAGTTACCCCTTGATATTGGGATAGCAAAAATTTTTAATGTTGCAGACCTGTACAAGTATGAAAGTGGAACTACAGATGATACAACACAAGATCAAGAGATCCAAGAGATTGACTGGGTAAAACAGTTACCCACAGCAAAGGAGTTGCAACCACAAATAATTATGGACAAGAAGGTGTTTAAGAAGACAAGGGGATGCGAGTACTTCCAGAATTCGGTAAAATGGAAGGGACGGCTAACCACTGAAACTACTTGGGTTACAGAAGACATGCTACATAAACTGGGTAGTTCTGTAGATGAGCTCATGGACAGGAGCCCATGAAGAATTTTTTCCTCAAGAGTCTGATGCATGAGCATGTGAGTTAGAGGGAAAAATTTTCAAACATATTCAAAAAATACAAAAAAAATCTATAGGCAAGGGAGTCGTGTCCTTTAGCAAACAATTTTCATGCTTTCCTAGTTTAAGATAACAGTAGAATTAAGAATAAAACATGCTAATTATATTTCTTATGGATAAGCTGTAACAAAGCTTTACGCTTTAAATCACTCTATGTAAAAGCATGCTTTTGTAAAGGATAATGGCCGAGAAGGCTTTAAGTATTATTTATAAATAAGAAGCAACGAGACTCTTAGAGAAGGTAGAGTTGGAAAGCATTATCATCTGTAACCACCTCTCTTTGTTTATATGAATTAATGGTTCTCTGTTAATTGATAATTGGATGCATGTTTCTATTCAATTTCCTTATTCTGAGTTCAATATTGATTAATTAGCCTTATTTTACAATTGATGCTTAGACTGAAGCTTTTAGAACCATTTTTTCCTTCATAGTTCTGGACCTGAAACTTTACTGGATTTGGTTCATACCCATATTGAGTCTGAACCAATATCGCAATATCACAAGTGGAGTGTGGAAGGAACCTTTGGAACTGCCGAGTGCCGCAGTCCCAATAGTCTGGACCCGAAATATTATAGAGTAGGGTGGAAAGAGTGTCATGTCCACAAGGATTATCGCATTGCAAACCCAAAGCGGAAGGAACCAAGTATAGGGGCATTGGAGGTCACTAATAGCAGTTGCGAGAGCACGTGATATCGCATCAGAGGTAAGAGTTTTGAAATCCTGATTATAAACCACCGATAGTGTATTGTATGAAGTGCATACTAAAAGCCTTCTGATAGTGTTTTTGTGTAAATCCTATGGATGTACAGTTCCGATAGGAATAGAGGCTGGTTTGTTAATTATAACCAAGATAGGGGTGATTAGGGAACACATATGTGGTTTTCGGTTTTACTGTTAGATGACTGATACATAACCAGAAGCAGAAAGGGAAATTCAGCCTAAAATTGAGGAGTTTATAGCCAGATTTGATAGGTTGTCCATATCACCTGCAACCAAGCAACCATATCCCCAAATGAATTTTTTGTAAATAATTTAATCATCGTAATTATAATATACCCACAATATAATATAGTGATATGTCCCTCACATCTACATGTATGGGGCATTGAAAGTTTGTAAATTCCATAAATTTATGGTTGGAGTAATGAGTGGTTCGTAAGGAAAAACATCCTTGGATGATGAAGTTGTGTCAAAAGTCACATCAAAAGTATGGAATGGATAATGGAATATGTTTTATCCGTTTTAAATTGTGAGAATAATGTGTTCAATGACACTAGGTTCATCGTCACAAGGATATGAATTCACACTTAGACATCCAAAACACCCTTCATGTTACCAAATTTAACCCTATGAAAATGTGAAACTTTTAGTGATTAAAAAATGTTTGTAAGAATAGAGAGTGTGCTACATAGTTTATTATGCCCTATAAAATAGTGATTTGTAGAGGTGAAATAGACCTTAAAACTAGTTCATGGTGCCCCACATGTGATACTTTCTATATGAGCATGGTTTGAAAGGTCAATCTGAAGGAAATACCCAAACCCCAAAAATTCATTCTTTCTCCTTCCCATTCTTCTTCAAGATTCATCTTGTATATGATTTAGGTTATCATCCTTAATTCCATTCCAAAATATACCCTACATTAGGAAACAAGGACATGATTAATATACACTCATGCTAAAATAACAACATAGAATCAATAGAAACCTATTGCATAAAGTGATTGTGGATAAGGGGTTGTCCTTTTCTTACAAGAACACCATTCTTACAAGATTTATATTAGCTTGGGAAAGGGGTCAAATAATTGTGGAGCTCATAGTTTTAAAACATATTTTATTGTTTTCCTTAGGAAAAGAATAATGGTGTTGTTCTTTAAGGATTTTGGGATTCCATGCTTGTAGGAAATTGATTCGACGATGTTCACATATGTTACAAAAATAACTTATTTCCTATAGCTAGAGAAATACTCCATATCAAACATGTTTTTATCAAGTCTACTTGGAGCTTAACACAATATCATACTCACTTTATAAATTAGTTTCTTTGTATAATAATGGACTTTGTAAAGTTGCTAAACATATAGGATAGGAAATTTAGACATAATACCATAGGTCCTTCATAGAATGTCCAGGACAAGAAAAAGAATTAAGATAATATGAGAATATATTTATGCCTATTGTTTTTTATCATGACCAAGGAGGTATCATGCATATTAGCTATTTATAATATGATAATGTTTTCTCCTTTTTTTTTATACTTTTATGGACTATACATATATGGTCATGGGAAGGATAATTGGTGTTTGTCCATAGACATGACTATCACAATGCATATAGTTTCATGAGAAGAATGTAATGTCTAAATTTTAGTAATGAAAATTATTATTTTCTTTTATGAGGAAAAAGAAACCATTTGAAAGTTTGAATACATACATCATCATCAACACCCCAAACAATTTTATTATCCTCATAGGAAAAATCCTTCACTTTGACATCTATAAAGAAGGTAAGAACATTTATCAAGCATTTTGAGCCTTCATTAATTATATCCTTAACAAGAAGTATGATTTAGCACTTAATATATTGGACAATAATTATCATAATGATCTATTCAAATAATTAATAATAGTCCTTTTGTTATTTTTGTCTTGTACTATTCATCCTTGATCTCTACAAGAATTTATAAGTTGAACATCACGGGTAAAAAATATCATCATATCACAATACAAAATAACTCCACTTTTAATAGCTTAGAAGCTTATAAAAGAAAATGATAACACTAGGAGAGGAAACATCAACAAAGGTGTAAATTCAATTACTTAAGTAAAAAATAGTTAACATCAACATAAATATGATTATAGTGGAAAACATATAGTAGCATTATGGTATTCTTGGTTTTCGAAGGACAAGAATAGTTTTTTTTAAGTAACACGCATGCTAAGGGCCTTTATTACTCCAACAAACTAATTTTATCAATCATTTCCACCAACATCAGGCCTCGAAATGCATAAAATAATGAACTACAGTTAACATGCATTCTACCATTTTCATAGAATTCCATTCATTCTCACTTCATACGTATTCCCAAAATTCATTTTGTAGGCCAACCACCATATAAGTCCATCTTCTATTTCCACCCTAATGACCATAACAAAGGCCCAAGTTTTGCACTATAAAAGATATCCAGTGCAGTTATATGAACTTATAAGAAAAGAATCTTTTTTCACTTCTATAAGAAGGTACAAGAAGATTTGTGTGTATTTACTATAGGAAATAGAGAATAAGGAAGCTAAAAGAGGCCATCCTAAATAAAAAAAAATTCAGTTATTCGAGGAAAAATTATATCTAAGAATCAAACAAGCTCTTATACACATGAATCAACCATCCTTCGCCATTGCAAGCCATTATGCACAAACAAATCAATTCCTATAATATTTTTTGCTTCCCTACAGGAAGCTACAATATACTATGAAATTTCATGCTTTCAACTCAAAACACCAAAATCTAAGACATAGAAACTTCAAAATTATATTCAAGCATTTCATGAAAATGGGTTAACAACCTATATTAGTGCATATGAATCCAAAAAAATGAAAAGTATAATTAAATCAATCTTTGGTTAATTTTCATTGAATAACCAACCAAAATCCTAATAATTTAATCATCTTAATTACAATAAAACCACCACGTCATCTAGTGAAGTGGGCCTCAAAGCTACATGTAGGGTGATGAAGCTTCCTAAAGCTTCTAAATTTATGAATGAAGTAATCAATAGGACTAGGGGACAAAATTGTTGTATGCAAAAAATTGTGGTATGCAGTTGGTAAAATAACTAGTGGTAATGGTTGATGAAGTTATGTCGGATGCCACATTAAAAGTATGGAATATATAATTAAATATTTGTTATCCTTTTGAAATCATGAGAATAAAATGTTTAATCACATTACGCTCGTCATCATGAGGAAATGAATGCACACTAAAATATCAAAAACACACTTCAAGTTACCAAATACAACTCTTCAAGTTACCAAATACAACTCTATGGAACTGTGAAATTTTTAGTGGTTTCAAAAGTTTTGCAAGAATAAATAGTGTGCCACAGTTTATTATGAGTTGTAAAATCATGTTTAGTAGAGGATACTTAGACATTAATACTAGTTCATGGTTTACTAATGGTGACACTTGTTATATGATAACGGTTTGAATGGTCAATATCAAGGAAATATCCCAACCAAAAAAATCATTATTTATTTTTCCCATTCCTCTTGAAGGCCCCTCTTCCCTATGATTTATAATCCTCCTTGGAATGTTTCTCTAAACATGTGTTAAATTGTATGTAAATCTTGTCATCGAAAGTAATTTAATATATATTCTTATAAATAAAATTGTCATGTGTGGGGTAGAACCAAGCTTCATAAGAACCCATACTAAATCTATGGTATATAGCCTAATCAAATACTATACTTTTATTTATCCTCAAATTTGTTTACTTTTTGGAAACACCATTAGATTCCACAGTTGCAAAATGAGACATTCCAACTAATACATAAGTGCATGGTAGCATGCTATAATAGGAAATATAATTTAATATTTCAAATTATAATGTTAATATATCAATATATGGAGAGAACAAAACATTTACTCAATATTTAAAATCATAGTGAAAATTGCATTCCTATGGATAATGATATCTCCACTACCTATAAATAAAGAATATGAATATACCTTCTATTAGTGCTTGAAAATTCATGGTCATTTTTCCATTTCCCTGGGCTTTTGTTTTCCTCCAAACTAAGAGATCATGTTTAGGAAATTATTTGGGAGGCATGGATGGGGAGCCTTTACTGAGATGAAGGATAAGCCTAAAGTCACATGGGGTTAATAAGAGTAAGAAACAAGCTATAGAACAAAAATTCACTATCATATTATTGGTTAAATGAATCATTTATAAGTTCGGGTCAAATACAACTAAAAGAACAAAAATTTCTACACATATTATGTCTATAGCATGAAATATGTTATGGAAAGGAAGATGCCTTATTTCAAAGAAATAATTCTATCCATAAAGAGAATTTCAATTCAAACAGGAATTTTGAGATCATGAAAGTACCAGTATTAAGGAATTTTTGTGTAAGAAGTAATTTAAATAATGTTGAAGTGAATTTATGGGAAAGAACATATTATTGGAAGCATATTCAACATATTTCAAGGAGTTCAAAAATCCTCAAGGGAAGGGGATTTATGAGGTATTTTCTCTCATATTGGGAGAAAATCCTTTACATGAGGAAGGATTATGTGGCACAATTGGGATGTAGCATTCCCCTAAACTAAGAATAAATGCATGGTTTAAGTAATTAAAAATATGGCAAGTGGTAATTTGATATAGGTACTAATAAAAAATAATTTGGGAAGATAGGTACTCATAACTAAAGGAAAGATTCATTTGCTAGATGCATTGTTGGAACTGTAGTGAAGGTATTCTCAAAGGATGCAGTTGAGGGACAAACCGAATGTGAGTCTTTCCATCTCTATCCATTACTTTCATGAATGACTATACTTTCATCAATGATTGTAATTTCTTTGTTTTTATGAGGGTGGACTAAAGAACCTAGGAAAAGTTTTCCTAGGAATTAAACATATTGGTTGGTTATAAAGGCTTCTACCTAAAATATGCATGTCATTGATATGAAAGAGCTATTTCTATAAACATTATGAATCACATAAGCTTGAGTTTAGAAAACCTAAGAAAATGCTAAGGATGTGTGGCTTAGGTAAGGATACTTTTTATGGGCTGAGATATGATGGATAAAACTTAATTTTTAAGGATATATAAATAAAGGAGAGATTCATTTGCTCAATGCATTGTTATAAGTATGGAAATTCCCTTCCAACATATGAAGATATTTTCAAAAGAGGAATTTGATGGATGAACATCTCTGGTTTTCCATATCTATCTTTTGCTTCGATGAATGTCTAGGTTTTCACCAATTATTTCAATTTCTTTGACTAAATTAAATATATATTTTCCATAATATTCAAGTTATTTATACATTAAGTCTTTAATCGATTAAAAAACTCTTTAAAAAACTCTTAGAAAATGCTTCATATAGTAAGAATAGGTGCATGTTTGATTGAGTTTGGTCCCCATCAAGTTCCATGCTTAAATGTCGTGAGAGGCGTTGAGAATTAAAACCAATTTGGAGGTACTAAACTACCTAAAGACAAGTTCTATATGAGAAAAATCTTAACAGAATATAGTGATATCATATACTGTGGATAAATCATTATTTCATATTCCATATAATATATGATTCAATGGATGGTTCTGCCATAACCTAAACTCAAACTACTTATAAAATAAATAAAATACAATACACTTTTTTTAATTAATCATACTTAAATTTTTAAATAAATCTACTCAAAAATTATGATTTTTAAATAAACCTAAATTAAAAAAAGGGGAATGAAAATAAATGATCTTATTCCTACAACAAATAATTATGGTTCCATTTTTTCTCAGGCTTGCCCAGTCGTATCGTAATAGTTCCAATGCAAGTGAGTGTGTTATTAATTAGGAGATAAACTGCCTTTAGGCAGTTCTCTCTGTCATCAAGTTGTATCAGAGCAGGGAAAGGTTTCCTGGGAGAATAAAAGAGATTTAATGTGCGAAAGGAGGTATAGTTATGTTGAAGACTAGAGAGATTATCATCTTTGTACTATTAAGTGGCAACAGAAGGTAAGAAAACTTGTAGCAGCCTAGATCGTGGAGTGCTCAAATGGTGCACAGAAGAGAGAACTAGAGAGATGCCGAAGACTAAGCTTGAGGAGAGAAGCTTGGTGAGGTATCATGTAGTAGAGAAGACTATTACTATATAGGTTTTGTTACAGCTCACTGAAAGATCATGAAGGCAGTTCCACTGAGGAAGTGGGGAGAATTGCTATGGGATGAAGGAGAAGCATATGACTAGGAGGTCATAAATTTTTGTGCCTCGGGAGTCTGATGCAGGAGCATCCAGGCACACTAAATCAAAAGTCAAAGTCAGAGCTATGGAGAAGGAGTGGTGGACAATCATGTAAACTGGGAGCATTTTTATGTTAAAATCAAGCTAATTTGATGGAATTGATAAGTCTCGAGAAGACTTAATTTAATGTAATTATCTACCATGTATACAAATAGATAGATTTACGAAATTTATGAGAGGAAATCATGGATCTGAGATGATACATGCTTATTTAATTTCCTATATAAAGAGAGTTTGTATTATGAGATGGATAGAGCATAGACAGAGAGATAGGATACAATGTACTTGAAGGAGAATTTGTGACTAAGGCTGAAATGCCTTAATCTGTAACCAATTCTGTATATAATTAAAATATACGTGTTATGTGGATTTTTGTGTGTCTGTGTACAATTTACATACATATTATTTACTATGAGTTAAATTCCATGTTACGAGATTGTTGATCGACCATCAATCAGTATAAGGATCGATGGTGATCCAGCGTTAATACAATATATGTGTATAAGGACTTAAGAGAGAGCGGGAGAGTTAATTTGTGTTGTAAGGTAAATCACATCATAAGTGAACAAGCATAGAGGAAGCCGTTGGATCATTTAGATCGACAGATATTAATGGTAGAAGAAGAATGGTGGAGGAATAGGTCTGGATTGTTAGATCGACAGATCTGTTAGATCGACGGTGATCATCAACTACAGGGGATAGGAGTGTACAGATTTCTTGATCATGGTTGAAGTCCCACACTCACTCCTAGTCGTCGATCTCATATTCAACTCTTAGTTCATAGTCGATTACAAGGGATAAGCCCATTTTATTCCGTGTGCTAGTTGAAGTCCCGCAGGCCATATATTTATTGGCCTCTTATATCTAATGGATATCGGGTCATAAAGTGATTGAACTTTAATTTCAAAATCAGACCCGAGAATTTGTACATCAAGGATTTATATTCTTTATCAGCTTCATGACAGTGGTTAAACATCGTGCATGATCCCCGTCTAATATTGTTGTTGACCATTGGATCATGTATTCTTTGATCAAACTGTGGAGGACCAACGATTAGTTTTGTTGATCATGTGTACCATCAACCATCGGATTAAATGATTAAATCAATGGTGGAGATTGAAGCCGATAAATCTTGGGCTTGAGTGGACCTGAGAAATTTATGGATGCGAGCTTATTTTATTTGTGATCCCGTCTTTTGCATTCAGAGTGGGATCAAATTTTATTAGTGGATTATGTGTTATTCTATTGTTAGGTGATTGGTCGGATTTTGTTAAAACCCACCAATGTAAACGCTTCCGATATGTATAGGTGGGCCATAACCCACAGGTTCATGTAAGATTTTATCAAACAAAAGGGAAATTTCCTTTAGGCATTTTTTCTTTTCATCATTAGGAAAAATGTACTAGCATTCCATGGCAAGAGAATATAAATCAAGAATATTTTTGCCTAATATCAATCGAAAAAATTAACTCTTATGAATAAATCAACAATTGTATTTAATTTTCATTAAATACCTAATTGTATTAATTACAATATAACCACCACATGAGTTAGTGATTCCGGTCTCACATCTACATTTATGGTGGCCTTGATGTGCCTAAAACTTATAAATTTATGACTCAAGTAATCATTGGTTGATAAGAGAAAAACATTTCTATATGTAGTTGGTAAAATAATGAGTGGTTAATGAACTCTAAAATTCATGCAAATTGTATGGAATGGATAATTCAAGACATGTTATCCTTTTCAAATTATGAGAAGAAGATGTTCAATGATTCTCTACTCATGATCATGAGGTAATTAATGTACACTAAAACATCTAGAACACTCTTCATGTTTCAAATGAAACTATATGAAACTGTGAAAATTTTAGTGATCACAAAAGATTTGCAAGAATAGGTAGTATGGCACATAAACAATTATGCTATAAAACCATGTTTCATAGAGGATATTTGTATCTTAAGACTAGCTTAGGGTTTCTTGAGAGTGATGTTACATGAGAATGGCTTGAATGGTCAATCTATGGGCCATACCCCAACCAAAAAAAATAATATTTTTCTTTCCCATTCCACTTGAAGCTTCCTCTAGTATATGATTTACTGAAACATCCTTATGTCCCTTCCTAAATAAGAGTCTCTCTACTATACGATTTAAGAAAACATCCTTAAATCCCCACCCAAATAAAATCCCTTCCCAAAGAATGGTCCCTCTAGTATATGATTTAGGAGAACTTGGTAAAGTCCCTTCATCCTACATTCAACATTAACTTCACCTTTCTCATCTAACTCCATTCATTTTCTCTTCATATTTCTTCCAAGCATTCATTTTATAGTCCAACCACCATATAAGTCCATCATATTCCACTTATATACTAATGAAGATAAGAAATACCAAAACATAGGATTATAAAGTATATCCACATGTAGTTATATGAGGTTATAAGCATGCATATTTTTTTCACTTCTAGACCAAAGTACAGGAAAATTTCTTTGCATTTACCGTATGAAATCAACAATATGGAAGCTATAGGAATCCATCCTATAACACATTGTGTTCAATTATTTGAGCAAAATTAAATCTCAGGATCAAACAAGATCTTATACAAAGGAATCAACCATCCTTAGCCACTACAATACCTAGTACATGAACAATTAATTTCTATAAGATTTTGTGCCTCCTTAGGAAGCTACAATATCCAATGAGATTCCATGTTTTCACCTCAAAGAATAAAACTCTAAGACATAGAAATTTCTATAATTCAACAAATCTTCATCAAAATCAGTCAACAACATATATGAATGCATATAAATGCAAAAAATTAAAGGTACCAGTAATCAATATTCCATTAATTTTATTTAAATAGCCACTCAAAAACCTAATAATTTATTCATCTTTCTTACATTATAACCACCACATTATCTAGTGAGGTGGGCCTCATGTGTAAATGCATTCGGGGCTAAAAGTGCCTAAGGTTTCTAAATTTAGTATTGAAGTAATCACTCGTTGCCAAGGGGAAAACATTGTTGTAAGCAATTTATAGGAAATTATGGAATGGATAATTCAAAATGTGTTATCCTTTTGGAATTATGAGAAGAATATTCTCAATAACACTCTGATCATCATCCTTAGTAAATGAATGCACACCAAAACATCCAAAACACCCTTCATGTTACCAAATGAGACCATATGAAATAGTAGACATTTTAGTTATCAGAAAAGGCTTGAAAGAATAAATAGTGTTCTCACTATTAAATCATGTTTCATAGAGAATACATAGACCTTAAGACTAGTTCAAAGTTTCCCAAGGGTGATATTTTCTATATCAGCATGGTTGGAAAGGTCAATCTCAAGGACATACCCAAACTCGAAAAACACATAATTTATCTTTCTCATTCCTCTTGAAGGTGCCTTTAGTATATGATTTAAGGAATCATCCTTAATTCCATTCACGAAATAAACACATAAGGGTTTGAATCCATACAAGATCACCATTAGCATCACTATCATCATCATCATCTTCAACCATTTTATGAGACACTTATGAAAAAACATCCACTCGGACATCTATAAAGACCCTCTATCACTCATTTCATTAAACATGTTTCCCCTACATTAATTATGTCTTGGATGACCGATACAATTTAGCACATAATATATTGTACAGTAATCTCATATTAATCTATCTAAATAGCTAAAATAATATTTTTGTCACGTTTTTCTTGTATTAACATTCATCCATGATCTGTATAAACATTTACAAGTTGAACATCAACCTACAAACTCTCATTATATCACCCTACAAAATATTGATTAGTAAAAAATATAGATTAGGTGAAGAAGAAGTGCAAGTAGAAACCAGGAAGAAGTGGGAGAAATCCATGAAAGAAGAGATGGACTCCTTAGCATATAACCAGACTTGGGACTTAGTCAGGTTGTGTGCAGGTAAAACAAAATTGCAGAATAAATGGGTTTACAGTTTGAAGGAAGAAAATGGAGGTAGAAAAATGTATAAATCTAGACTTGTGATGAAGGGGTTTACACAGAAAAAGGGTATAGACTTTGATGAGATATTTTCTCCTATTGTTAAAATGACTTTAATCAGAACTAAGAAATTAGATGTAAAGACAACCTTTCTCCATGGGGATTTGGAGGAAGATATATATATATATATATATATATAGCAGCCACAAGGATATGAGTTCAAAGGGAAGGAGAAACTAGTGTGTAGGTTGAAGAAGAGCTTGTATGGCTTAAAACAGGCTCCAAGGTAGTGGTATCTAAAATTTGATAGGTTTATGTATGAACAAGGTTATACTAGATGTCACTCTGATCATTGCGTTTATCTCAAAAGGAAAAATGATGGAAGCTATATTATATTATTATTGTATGTAAGCGACATGCTTGTTGTAGGTTCTAACATATAGGAAATAATTGTGCCAAAAAAAAATGGTGAAGTCCTTTGCAATGAAGGATATGGGTGCTGCAAAACAAATCCTTGGTATGAGAATAACTCGAGATATGGAGAATAAAAAATTAACATTGTCTTAGAGTAGGTACATAGAAAACGTGTTGAAAAGATTTAATGTACAGAATGCAAAACACGTTAGTATACATTTGGCTATCCATTTCAAACTAAGTATAGAGGTGTGTCCCAAGACATAGGAATAAATGGCTTATATGTTTAAAGTTCCATATGCATCAGCAGTTGGAAGCTTAATATATGCAATGGCCTACACAAGGCCTAATATTGAACATGCGGTGAGAGTTTTAAGCAAGTACATGAACAATCCAGGAAAAGAACATTGGATGGTGATGAAGTGGATTCTCGGGTATTTGAGAGGTACCACAAATCAAGAATTATGGTTTGGTGGTTCAAACATTGCTCTACATAGATATGTTTATGCAGATATGGTGGGTGATAGAGATAATGGGATGAGCACAACAGGGTATGTGTTTACTATAGGTGGAACAACTGATAGTTGGGTTTCAAAACTGAAAAGTGTTGTTGCACTCTCAACAATGTAAGTAGATTATGTTGCTGCTATAGAGGCTAGTAATGAAATGATTTAGTTATAAAGGTTTTTGAATGAATTGGGTAATAAGTAGGAGTTGGGCGAGTTATACAGTGACAACCATAGTGCCATACATCTTGCAAAGAAGTATTCATTTCATTCCATGACTAAACATATATAGCTCAAATACCATTTCATACAATTAGCCTTGGAAGATGGACAGTTGAAGCTAGAAAAGATACACACTAGCGAGAATCTCGCAAATATGTTAACAAAAGTTGTAACTAGGGAGAAAATGAGATTCTGCTCAGTTTCAATTGGTCTTCAAGTATGATGAAGAAGATGTGAAAAATCTAGGTCCAAAGTGGAGTCATTGTCCAACAAATGAAGCAGTGGTGGAGTTGCTATAATCAGTCTCCAAGTGGGAGATTTTTGGGTGTGGAGCCTGATTATCTTCTTTATTTAGAGGTATCACTACATTGGACCTCAGTTCGTAATGTGGTGGCAATGCCACCTCTAAAATGTACTCCACTGGGGTGTTCTAGGGGTGGCGACAGTAGATAGAACCCCCAAGCTAAAAATATATGTAAAATTGCCTTGTAAAATGTTGTAATTTTGTAGTCAACCTCAGTCGTTCATTAGGAAACGATATGATAGTAGAATTTATGTTTAATTTAGGGTTTTTTCCCTAAAAGGAAACCCCTTGCTATATATGAGGGAATTGTATTGCATCTATGTAAATTTGTATTCTGATCAAGAAAGAGAGAGGAGATTGTGTGAGGGTGAAGGGGGAATTACAATGGATCTATTGTAGGTTGGATCTCTTCATTTTGTTGGATTATATAAAATGAAGGATTGGTTGTTCATGGGCGTAGCCCAAATTGGGTGAACCACATATATATGTGTCTCTCTTGTTATGCATTTTCTGTTTTTATATTTCTGCAATATATTTTATTTGTTCCATTGCTCTGTAATATATAAGTTTCTAACAATCTAAAACTCAAACAAGTTCTTTTACACATGAATCAACCATGCTTAGCCATTGCAATCTATTCGACACCAACAAATCAATTCCTATAAGTTTTTGTGCTTTCTTATTGGAGGCTACAATATGCTATGAAATTTTGTGTTTTCACCTCAGAATATCAAACTCTAAGACATAGAAATGTGTACAATTCAATAACACTTCATCAAAATGAGTCAAAGACCTATATGAATGCATATAAATCCAAGAAAATGAAAGGTGTCACTAGATCAATGTTTGGTTAATAATTTAATCATCTTAGTTACAATGTACCCACCACATGAGCTAGTGAGGTGGCCCTCACATATACATGTAAGGGGGGTGAAAGTGCCTAAGTTTCTAAAATTATGATTGAAGTAATCACTGGTTCATAAGGAAATAACATTGCTTTATAAAGTTGGTTAAATAATTAATTGTTGATGAAGTTATGTCAAAAGTCACCCCAAAAGTATGGAATGGATAATTCAATATGTGTTATCCTTTTGAAATTATGAGAAAAATATGATCTATGACACTAGTCTCATCATCATGAGGATATGAATGCAAACAAAAACATCCAAAGCATCCTTCAAGTTACAAAATGTTAGTGATTACGAATGGTTTGTAAGAATATATAGTGTACTACATAGTTAATTATTCCTATAAAATCACATTTCATAGAGGTGAGATATACCTTAAGACTAGTTCGACCTTCAAACTCTCATCATATCACCTTGCAAAATCTAGATTAGTACCATTGATCATCTAAGCAAAGGATTCCACTTTTAACATCTTACAATCCTAGAATAGTAGATGAAAGCTCTAGGAGAGGAATGATCAACAAAGGTGTAAATTAAAATCCATACAAAGAGAAAGGTTAGCATCAACATAAGGATGACCATAAAGGTTCTAGTATTCCTAACTTTCGAGGGAAAAAAACATAATTTTTTTAAGCATAGGATAAGTGTTTTCATTTGTATAATAGCCCAATCCTATCAATAATTTTCACCTACACCATACCTCCAAATGCATAAAATGATAAACTACATTAGACATGCATCTCACCTTTCCATCCAATACCATTAATTTTCACCTTATATGGCTTCCAAGTATTCATTCTATGTTCCAACCATCATATAAGTCCACCATCTCCTAGTTCTATATCAATGAATATAGAAAATACCCATGATTTCCGCTATAAAATATATCCACATATAGTTATGTGAAGTTATAAAAACCCATTAGTTTTTTCCTTCTATAAGAAAGTAAAGGAAAAATTGTCCATGTAATATAGGAAATGGACAATAAGTAAGTTAAAGGAAGCCATCCTGTAATACATTATTTTCAATTATTTAAGGAAAAAATTATATATAAGAAGAAAACAAGCTCTTTTACACATGAATCAACCATCCCTAGCCATTGCAAACAATTCCACACCAACAAATAAATTGGTATAAGATTTTATGCTTTATTATAGGAGGCTACAATATCCTATGAAATTCCATGTTTTCACCTCAAAACATGAAACTCTAAGACTACAAATATTCCACAATTCAACAACACTTCATCAAAATTAGTCAACAACCTATATGAATGCATATAAATCCAACAAAATTAAAGGTGTCACCAAATCAATGTTTGTTTAATAATTTAATCACCTTAGCTATAATGTACCGACCACATGAGCTTGTGAGGTGGCTCTCACATAGGGGGGATGGAATTTCCTAAAGTTTCTATACATATGATTTATGTAATCAATGGTTGGCAAGGAAAAAACATTATTTTATGAAGTTGGTTAAATAAGCAGTGGTTGATGAAGTTGTGTCAAAATTAACACCAAATGTATGGAATGGATAATTCAATATGTGTTATCCTTTTGAAATTATGAGAAGAACATGCTCTATAACACTAGGCTAATCATCATGAGGATATGAATGCACACTAAGACATCCAAAGCATCATTGAAGTTAAGATATGTAAAAATTTAGAAATCACAAAAGGTTTGTAAGAATATATAGTGTGCTATATAATTGATTATGCCATATGAAATCATGTTTCATAGAGGTGACATAAACCTTAATACTAGTTCCTAGTTGCCCATTGGTGATCCTAGCTATATGAGCATGGTTTGAAAGGTCAATATGAAGGTCATACCCAAACCCAAAAAAATCATTATTTATGTTTCCCATTCTTCTTCAAGACCACTCTACTATATAATTTAGGGAATCACCCTTCAGTCCCTTCCCAAATATACCCTAAATTAGGAAACAAACATTTCATCAATATACACTCATGCTAAAAGCACAACAAATCATGAATAGAAGCCTATTGAAGGGGGTGATTGTGGAAGAGGGGTTTTCCTTTTATTACATGAACATCATTCTAGCAAGATTTAGATTGAATTTAGAAAGGGATCAAATAATCATGTGGGGCTACTCATTTTGAAACATCTTTTATTGTTTTCATCGAAAAAATCATGTTGGTCCTTACATATTTTTTGGGATTCCATGCTTGCAGTAAATTGGTTCAAGGACATTCAAATATGTCACAACAATAACTTATTGCTTATAGTTGAATAGATACTCCATGTCAAACATGTTTTTGATCTAAGGGAGCATCAACATACTCACATTCTAAAGTATGTGCTTTGCAAAATAATGGATTTCAGAATGTCATTGAACATATGGGCTAGGAAATTTAGACAACTACCATAGTCCCTTCACAGTACGTCCTGAATAGGAACAATAATTCAGATAATGTGAGAATTTATTTATGCCTATTCTTTTTTATCATGATCAAGGAGGTATGATGCATATTTTCTATAGTGATTTACAGGTTGATGATGTGATGTCCTATTTTCTTATACCTTTCTGCACTATACTTATATGATAATGGGAAACACAAACGTTTTTTTTGCATAGATAGGACTATCCTAATGCACATAGTTGCATAAGCAGCATGTAACATTTCCATTTTACTAATGAAAAATAAGATTTTTCCCTAAGAAAAAGGAAACCTATTATAGGTTTGAATCCATACATTATCATCATCATCATTACTATCATAATCATTCTCAATAATTTTATCACCCTCATATTAAAAAACCTTCACTTTTACATCTATAAAGATGCTAAGAACATTCTTCAATAATTTCCAATTTGCATTAATTATGTCCTTAATAAGAAATACCATTTAGGACCTAACATATTGTACAATAATATCATAATTATCTATTCAAATAACTAACAATAATACTTTTGTCATTTTTTGTTTTTACTATCATTTATCCTTGATCTCTACAAGCATTTTACAAGTTAAACTTCAACGTACACACTATCATCATATAATTGTACAAAATATATATTATTACCGTCAATTACATGAGAAAAGTACTCGACCTTTAACATTTTTCAAGCATAGAAAATACATTGACAACACTAGGTGAGGAAGTGCCAACAAAGGTGTAAATTCAACAACATAAACAAATAAGAGTTAGCATCGACATAAAGATGACTACAGTCGAAAATATGGTAAGAATATAATGGTCTTGATTACTCCAATAGACCAACTCTATCAATTATTTCCACCAACATCATGCCTCCAAATGCAAAAAATGATAAACAACAATCAACATGCATTTCAACTCTTTCGTAGAATTCCTTTCATTTTCACTTCATATGTATTCTCCATATTTATTCTATATCGAAACCACTATAAAATATATCCAATGTAGTTATATGAAATTAGAAAAAAGAATTATTTTTTCACTTCAAGAAGAATTGTGTGCATTTATTGTAGGAAATAAACAATAAGGAAGCTATAGATATCCATCCTATAACAAAGTGCCTTTTATTCTTTGAGGAAAAATGATATCTAAGAATCAAACAAGCTCTTATAGACATGCATCAACCATATTTGGCCATGCAATCCAGTGTACACCAACAAATCAATTTCTATAATATTTTGTGCTTTCCTATGAAAGATACAATATCTTATGAAGTTTCATGTTTTCACCTAAAAACATAAAACTCTAAGAAAAAAAATTATGTGATTCAAAAAAACTTTATGAAAATTAGTCAACAACCTATATGAATACATATCAGTCCAAAAAAATGAGAGGTATCACTAAATAAATGTTTGGTGATTTTTCTTTAAATAGCCAACAAGAATCCTAGTAATTTAATCATCTTAATTATAATAAAACCACCACATCATCTAGTGAGGTGAGCCTCCAATCACCATATAGGGGAGTAAGTGCCTAGACTTTCTAAATTGATTAAAATTTTTGTATGAATTTGGTAAAATAACTAGTGGTAGTGGTTAATGAAATTATATCAAAAGTCACACTAAAAGTATGGAATGTGTAATTCAATATGTGTTATCCTTTCGAAACTGTGATAATAAAATTATGAATAGCAAATCTCGGAAATGAATTCACATTAAAACATCCAAAACACCCTTCAGGTTACAAAATGTAACCATATGAAAGTGTGAAATTTTTAGTGATCACAAAAGGTTTGTATGAGTATGTAGTGTGGTAAAAAATCATGTTTCCTAGAGGAGATATAAACCTTATGACTAGTTCATGGTTTCCTAAGTGTGACATGTGCTATATGAGCATGGTTTGAAGGGTCAACCTCAAGGTAATATCCCAATCTAAAAGTGTCAATGTTTCTCTTTCCCATTCCTCTTGAAGGTCCATTTTCCCTATCATTTGTAATTCCCCTTGGAATGTTTCTCTAAGCAAACTTTAA
Organism: Pinus taeda; assembly: GCA_000404065.3. Taxonomy (NCBI): domain Eukaryota; kingdom Viridiplantae; phylum Streptophyta; class Pinopsida; order Pinales; family Pinaceae; genus Pinus; species Pinus taeda. The sequence goes on along the minus strand of APFE030043320.1, from coordinate 51,647 downwards.
ATTGTATATAAATATTGTCATAGAAAGTAGTTTAGTATATATTCTTATAGTTAAAATTCACATGTAATGGTTATGTTACGAATCATTTTGTGGGTGATATCCCTAGGAGAATCTTTTTCTCCAATAGGGTCCTCAACCGACAGCCAATAGCACCTTCCAGCCACTGGCTAGCTCATTTTTTCATTTCTCCACAACTTGCGCCAGCCATGCTGGAGAGGTAAATCCCCTCTACGGATAGAGGCGATCCCTACTAGCCCAAAACGGGTCTAGCAACAATCAAACAATGCTATCACACAAGTTCCTAATTGCAAATAAAGAGTAGGTGATGAAGACCTACTTGAGATCCAATGCTTTAGTTTGTAGAAGGGATGTTGCCCGCGTTCCTTTGCCTTGGCCGGTCATGATCCTCCACTATCCACGTGAATGGACACCTGCACACAAAGAGAACAACACAAACACAGGCGTGAAATCTAATATATGCAATTATACATCAGTCAGGAAGGATATAATTCAACATCAACCATTACAAGTACAACGCGAATGGAACCATAATGATAGTCATCTATTATTAATAATTCAACAAAGGAGAATACAACCAACGTCCTAACGTCAAGTCCTCCTTTGGCTAGGTGCTCAATTACACAAGTCTTGCAAAAGCTTGAAGGGGGGAGGGACAGGTTCTCTCTCTCTTTAGTGAAAAAGTCTCCTTACTTAGGGAAAGCCTTATGGATACAAAGAAGGCTTCTTGCAACTCCGACCTTTTGATATCTTCCTTTCAGCACAAGTATTTCCACAAGAGTCAAAACTTTCGGAACTAGAACTAGAACTAGCTTGCTCAAGCCATGGGAACAAGATTTTATAGAGGAGAAGGAAGAGATAATGTCAATCCCCCACAATCATGGATTTGGCTTCATCACTTGGAAACTTCCATGGAATGGTGGCAAACAACTTTCCATCCAAGGAGATTCGAAGCCAAACCATCCTCACTCAACATGGAATCAGTTTGGTGAATGAGGTGGACAGAACCTTCGGAGGTTTGAGTGGTTGAAAACTTTTCCCAAGATGGTTGGCGCGATTGCGTCTCTAGGACAGAGCGCCAATGGCACGCCCTTTCATTAGGATTTTCCCCATTGGCGCGGGCATAACACAGGGCACTAGCGCTAATGCAAAAAGGGCTATTTTTAGGGGCAATGAGCAAGAGATGTCTTAAGGGCATATGAAGCTCATTTTTAGAGGTAAATAAGGCAAGTGGTTTCAAGTCTTGTCACTTCTCAAAAGTCCCAGAATGGGTCCTCGAAGATGCGGGAGAGGGGTAACAAGGACGGTGACAAATGGTGACAAATTACTGTGTAACAGATGCCCCCTAAAGCATGAGGCCCGAGAGAGAGAGGGGTGAAGTTCTTTACAAGAACATGCGTGACTGAAACACTTCTGCCGGAGAACCTACGAAAAGAAGTACAACTGATATCTCAAGTCCATGATATATATGTGGTATGGGCGCAGCCATCCGTAAAAGAGTATAAAACTGGATCCCAGGTATGGACGCAGCCATCCGACGAGGATCTATGAATGGAATCAGGTATGGTCGCAGCCATCCAATGAATGAGTCATGTAATGATTACAATAATCCAAAAAATGCAACCCGGATGTAAATATGCACAATCCGGGGTCTTGCGCTCCAACTCGACCCGAACACAGTACAAGTTCAAGCATGTGAATATAGGAGTTGAAGTCCAACATGCATGAACATCGTCTGATTACCAGTCAATGATGAAAACTGTTAACAGACGCGAGAGGTGCCACCAATAATGACGATGGTCCTCAAGGTACTATAGGTACAATCCACGACGTGCGAATCCATGAGCCGGTGTCGAACACCCGTAGAATCATCCGATCGGAGGCCAATGATGAAAACCTCGTGTCGAACACGAAGAACCTGCCATTGAGGCATGCAGGCTCCAAGGTAACTGAAGGGGGTCTCTAGGTCACCTTCCTAGATAATGAGCGGAAGTCGACAGGAAGTGATCTTCGTCGAAGGTGGGCCATAATGTTTCCCACATCATCGACACGAGACAGAAAGAGACAATATGTTTTGTGTGAGATATCGGAGGGATGTTGAGTATTCTTGCAGAGGCCAACTTCTCTTGAACATATCAGCGGCACAACAACGGATTTGGCAGCATTTGAGGTCAAATGATCAGGGGTCATGATAACAAGATGATGAGCAGATCAATGGTCAAATAGGATAACCCAAACCCATGGAGGCAAATGTGAAACGAGATGAGATGTCCCCACCTAGACACGAATGCAAATAGTGCCATGTTCAAGAGCGACATACTGCCGATGATGAAAATTATGATTCCTTTATTCCCCCACCATTTCTGGTGAGTACCCCGGTTATTTTTGGATGACAAGCTTGACGGGGATAGCATATGCTTGAGGGGCATCATTTCGACGGAATCCGATGTCATTAAGTTTTAACGAGCCTGACAAAGGAAGAACTCGACGTATTTTCATGTTTAGAGAGTTTGAAAAGACAACAAAAAGAAAACTCTAGGGGTGTCCTTTTTCGTAAAGTTGTGTCTCTCGAGCCCGAAAAAGTATAAAACAATGCTTGAAAGAACCGCCCGATCATTACGAACGAGGAGTACTTTTCGTAAATAGTGACATCGATCCGAAAAAGTAGAAACGTGACCGATATCACGTTGTTTCCTTACCATTAACGAACCTGAAACGACAAAGGCTCGACGATCTTTTCATTTTTTATACGGTCGGAAAAGAGTTTAAAGACAACCGCCTCTTATTTACATTTAACGAGTCGAGAGGGCCAACCCGGCAATCTTTTCATCTTTAAATGGTCAGAAAAGAGTTGAACGAAGACATCCATTTTTATTCTCTTTAGGGAGTCAAAAAGGAAAAAAATACTCGGCAATCTTTTCATATTTTACGAGTCAGAAAAGAGCTTAAATGTGACTCGGGTATGGGTTCATTTTTACACAAGCTTGAACCATGGAGAACTCTGCTTGGATTC
>APFE030043320.1:0-23272 GCA_000404065.3 Pinus taeda | reverse complement strand
CGGGCCCACTTAGTGAAGGCGACTTCTTTTCACTAAGCTCCATCATCTTGTTGCATTTTCAACACTCCCTCTCAACAAGATATGGATTATCTGCAACCCCTATCCTATCTTTGTGGTATTCGAATTTTCTCCTGGTGAGCACCTTCATCAAGATATCAACATCCTGATCCTCCATGGGAATATATGAAAGTAATATGATTCTCTGCTGCACACAATCTCTGATATGATGGTACCTAATATCGATGTGCTTGGATCTATCATGAAATACTAGATTAGCCAAGAGTTTAATGCAACTCTTGTTATCACAGTAAATCATAGTAGGCTCCAAGTGTGACCCGAACAACCCAACCAGGATCTTCCTCATCCATATAGCCTCGCATGCAGCCAAACTTGCTACCATATACTCGGCCTCTGCTGAACTGAGTGCCACGGATCTTTGCTTCCTACTGTACCAAGAAACTGTTGTCGACCTGATACTAAAGATCTCTCCAGATGTGCTCTTTCTGTCTGTTGGGCTCCCTACCCAATCTACATCCGTGAAGCCACATAGCTTCATCGCATCCTCCTGTCTGTACCACAATCCATATCCCGATGTTTCTCTGAGATCACGCAATACATTTCTCCTACCTTCCAGAAGAGTTTGGCTAGCTTAACCATAGCTTGTGAAAGCTGGTTAACAACATAGCATATATCAGGTCATGTATTGACCAGATACATAAGCGACCCCACCAATTGTCGATAAATAGTCGCATCCACTACCTATGCTGAAGTAGCATCCTCCTTCCTCCAACCTCCAGTAAGAGGAGTATTAATAGGCTTACAACCATGCATCACTTTGTAGATCCATCTCGAACCCACCACTGATTTCCCTTCTGGTCTTGGGATAATCTCCCATGCACTATTTCTGACAATCGAATCATACTCTTCCACCATGGCATCTACCCATGCGGGATCCTCCACATCTTCCTCGAAAGAGGATGGCTCAGTCATGACACATCTCGAGCTCAGTCTGTGCTCTACTGTAGGTGGTCCTACAACCTTCTCTGCATCTCGAGCCAGTCGCTCAGCTTCTGTAGTGCTCTTTCGCCCTCTGATGGTTGGTGTTGCATGAGTGGTCTCTTCCACTCCATGAACATCATCTTGTGGCTAATCCACATCTTCAAGATCATCCTTAGGAACTAATAGCTCCTCATCTGCATGCAAGTGTGGCTCCCTCTCAAGCGAACACTTCATGGATTTCTTCTCCTGAACCTTTGCGGTTGGCTCCAGCTTCTTCTTGGCATCCTTCGTCACATGCATGTAAACAGGAGAACCAAAAATCCTGAAATGGGAAATATCAGGCCTCTTACCAGAATAAGCCTCCTTGGGTGTACTCATGCCAAATATCTTGTGAGGACAATGGTTCTACACATATACTGCAGTATTGCATGCCTCTGCCCACAAGTGAAGGGGTAGACCCTGATCATGCAATATCGCTCGTGCAGCACCCACGATCGTTCTGTTCTTCCGCTCAGCAGCCCCATTCTGTTGTGGGTTATGGGGAGCTATGAGCTCTCTTCCAATCCCTTCCGCGCTACAGAAGTCCTTGAACTCACCAGAGATGAATTCACCACCATTGTTGCTCCTAAGAGCCTTCACCTTCTTCCCCGATTCCTTCTCGACCAGTGCTTTGAACTCATAGAACTTTGAGTATGTCTTGCTCTTCTTCTACATGAAGAAGATCCAACACTTTCGGGAGAAATCATCAACTTTTCGTGAAAGGTGACTTTCACAAATTTTCGCAAAGTACACCCCTTGCACTAATCTGACTGTGCAAGAGTGCCTTTAGGAAGCCCAGTAGAAATCTGCTGCAGTATCTTCAAGGCTCCATGGTCAAGGTGGCCCAATCTCCGGCGCCACAGCTCGCCATCATCCTGGCTCACCACTCCTTTTGACTTGCATACCATTACTGAGCAGTCATCCACATGCAACTGATAGAGGTTCTTGACTCGAATCCCTATCTTCTGGGTTTCTCTAGTTGTCTTACTGCGCAAGAAAGCCTTTCCCTCACTGAAGACAACATCATATCCCTTGTCTTCTAACATTGCCACATAGATAAGATTCTTCTTCAATCCTGGAACATGCATCACTTCGTTCAATACGAAGGGTTTACCAGACTCCCTCTCAAAGGAAATGGTAGCGATACTGGTCACACTGTATCTACAATCATCACCCATCTCGATGTGCACTCCATGATCTTTCTCATCCAGATCAGAAAAAAAATCTCGATCTCCTGTCATGTGAAAAGATGCACCATTGTCCAAGAATCATACCGACCCCATCACACTTGATACCAAGCATACGATTAGTGAAAAATCTAGCTCAAACTGCGAGGCTAAGGCCTCTCCCACTGCAGATCCATCATCTTGCTTATTTTTCTTCTTTTACGGATAATTTGTGGCATAGTGTCTGTGCTGGTGACAATGAAAGCACTTCACCTTGGACATGTCTTGCTTCTTGCCTTTTGCACCGGAATGAGAAACTTTCTTGTTCTTCCCCTTCTTTGCTTTGGTAGCCAAAGCGTAATTTTCTTCATCAGATGCCTTTGATGAAGATCCGTCCCTGGTATTCCACCTGATCTCCTCTTGCACAAGATCCGACCAAACTCTCTCCCATCCTGGCAATTTCTCCCGACCATTGATAGAGTCCTGATAGGAATGCCAACTCTTCGGAAGACCAAGGAGAGCCAAGCTCACTAAGTCCTCATCATCGATAGTCACCCCCACACTTCCCAGCTCATCCCGGCATTGGCTGAACTTCGTGAGATACTTGGGCATACTGTCTCCTTTCTCACACTTTATGTTTCTGGGTTTATCCTTGAGCACTAACTTCCTCTGGTTGCTCTTGCTTTGGAATAGATCTGTCAACGCTTTCCACATCAAGTATGGAGAAGCCTTTCCATGGAGGCTGGACACAATGTGATCCCTCATGCCCTCCAATAGAATCCTTCGACACTTTGTTGTCTTCTTTTGCCAATCCCCGAGTTGAGCAGCATCAATAGGTTTTGGGACATCCGCATCTATCAACTCCTTCAACCCATTATCATCTAACACCGCCTCCATCCTGTCCCTCCATGCAATATAGTTCGAGTTGCCATCAAGGGCATACTCCAATCGTAATCCGTTGAAAGACATTTCAACTTTGACACCAAGAAAACACTGCTGCAAATTTGAATTCCACCAGCTCAAAACTCAACGACTTCTGATCTAAAATTCGTGAGAACAAAGTATTTCTCATACAGAGATTGACTTTATGGGCATTCACCGGATATATCACCTTCCAAAATAACAATGAATCCAAAAGCTACCTAACCCGATTACAGACTCTACCTGAAGAAATAAAATGTAAACACTTTCTGAATAATAGATCCGATGATCAATCCCCGCTTTGATATCCTGTAGAACTTTTTCTACAAATAAACCAGCTCCGATACCATGTAGAAATTTTGAATAATATGACACTTATTCACAAAGATTATCCTGATTATACACTATTTGTGGAATCATGCATAATACATAACCTCCTCTACATTGATCATCAATTTTGCGGAATTAAGAAACAATCGCATGTGCACATTGAAGCATATCACGGGAAAAGCATGTAGCTGAAAACCCCCAACTATCTGTGTATTATATTGATTGAGAACATGTAACAATACATAGTACAATACTCCTCGCAAGTACTCAACACTATATCCACTTGTTACACACAAACTACCCCAGATCTGAATCAATCACTGGCTCAAATCTCCTCCGCTGCTTGCCTGCCTCCACTCCGCAATCCTGCATGAGAATACTACTGAATGGCTGAACCAAACTCGTATTTCCCTTATGTAACACTACACAATCCTCATTGGCAATCTCAATCCACTGATTGTGCAAATCACATGCACAATTATAGTCACAACTGATAGTTGTCTTGCCCTTTCACTCACCTCTAACACTTGTCTCCGCTGAACTGTCCATGCACTAAGTTAACTGATGTATTGTTTGGTTGATTTATGAGTTAATAATTAGTGAATTAATTAATAATTAATTCACACTACTCATCATTAGTCTATTTTTCAGTTAGACTAACTACAACTACTTCAACTAAGTCAAACTGAACACAACTCCATCAACTCCTCAATGAACTCCACCAAACTCAATCACTTGAGTTCTAACTAAAGTCCGTCATGCAATAGCTCAACTAACCCATAAGAAAAGCGTATTTCCTTTTGGCAGTTGCATGTGCCACATGCGTAGCTCGAACTGAAGTGCTGCAAGAGGATAAGATAATGTTTATAGTCCAAATATTATTAAGAGCGAATAGTATTCGATTGTTCTATATTTAGACTAGCAGTCTAAAAATAGAATCCGCCCATATGTCTAAAAATATAAGTCCATCTATTTCTACCAACATGACCAATAATCCACAAATAGCATCCTGCAACTCATAGACCATGATCCATATGTCTAAAAATAGACATAGTCTAAAAATAGACTGTGCCAAAAATAGCCTGCGGGCCCACTTGGTGAAAGCGACTTCTTTTCACTAAGCTCCACCATCTTGTTGCATTTTCAACACATGTTAACGAATTTCATATGCAATGGACATGAACATTTAAGGCCAAGTAATACACATCTAAACTTGGCTTGAGAAATGATTTTTGTAGAATAATACAAATGGTAATATGAATGCCCCTAGAATTCTATATGACATGCACCAAGAAGTTGCAATGCTAAGATTTTATATTTCAATATCCCATATATTTAATTTACAAATATTTGATAGCTCGGTCATTTATTTGATGTCAATATATGCATGCCAAATTCCTAAATTATAAACAAATCCTTTGTACTAAATGTGTTTTAACTACACTTTTTAGATTATCGAAATTATCAACTAATTTACATTATTTAAATAATGTATTACTCTATCATTATGACTGAGTTTACCATATTGATTTGATTCCCGCCAGTGACATATATTCACTAGTTGAGCTATGGTCAAACATGGTAAAACAAACTCATCCATGGTCATACACGGTGAACCATTAACAACACTGTCAAACGTTGCCACTCATTGTCACCAATGTTAAAACATACATAATCTTACTCAGTTATGGTCAACGAGGGCCAACCTAGAACAACCCATTATCTACCCACTATTTATGGCCAACTATCATCAACCATTGTTAGAATGGCTGATCATGTTCAACCGAGGTCTCTATGGTTGAACATGGTTAACCATTGTCAACACGGGCATCCATAATCTATCATAGAAAAGTATGGTCAACCATGGCCAAATATGTCAAACCATGTTTGTCCATGGTCAACATGGTCAAATTATGGTCATCATGCCCAACCTATGGTTGACTATAATTATTCCTCTATAGTCAACTAGGGTTAACTATAATCATTCCCCTATATCCTTAGTCAAGCATGAAAATAACAGTCCACCATAATTGACCAAGGTCAACCTTGATGAGCATTGGGTTAACAAGATTTACCATGCTACCTCCATCAACTATGGGCTATCCCGATCAATGTTGGTCAACCCTCTTCAACTAGGGTCAATCTCATAAACCCTCTTCAATCTCTAATAAAACCAATTTTGTAACATTAATGTAACATCAACCATGGTGAACATTAATGTAACAATTGACAACATTAACATTGCATTGTTAGATTAATGTAGGATAGATATATTTTTATATTTATTGACACTTTCTAGATCTATTAAATTTCCTTGGGAAAAGCAAGTTATAACTCGTATTCTTTGAAGCATGATGGTGTCCTTGTCAACCATATCCAGAAATTGCTTACATCACAAAAACAGGATCACTTACAAAAGTTCCAGAAAATCTATGATATGTGACACTATGAAACTAAGAGTTGAAACAAACATTTGAGAGCAATATATTGATAGATTTTTAATAAAATTGTGTAGCTAGACAACATGAAAATAAAAGAGCTAATAGAATGGGGAAATTCCACATAAGACGAACACAAAACACAATATTAACTTCAGATAAAAGTGACTCAGGAGAGTAAACAAACACAGATGAAATCATTCATCGATAATGATTACTGGTTGGTTTAGAGAAAAATTATCATTGACCATATGGATAGGGGCCATATTGATAACTCCTTCTCCATTCTAAGGTGCACTAGAGTCCATATCAGATTCTGAAACCATGTATCACTCTATTTCGTCTAGTTCACAATAATTTCTTCCATATCATACGAAATATCTCTCATATTCCTTTTTATTTCTTCATGACAAACAAAAAGCTTATAATTATCCACTTGTTTGTCACATAACACCATATTCATTAAGGTATCCATCTGTTTGTGTTGATAAAGGGAATGAAAAAGTTAACGTCGACGTTTCCACCATTTTCCTAGGTCTGGGACCCATTTGGTCTTACTAACAATAACTTTTGAGTCAAAATGACACACTCTATCACCAAATTCTTTAGCCTCCAAAGTTCTGACCTCCCTTCAAACTTTGAAAGGAACATCATCAAAGAAATTAACCATAATACGCCACTCAAATAGATGATGTTGCCTAGAGTATGAAGCACCTGATGAGACTCCCCAAAGATTGATTAAGCATTGTCGTGATGCCATGAAAATATGAAACCTATAGACAAACTCTACCAAGAACCTTTAGAATTAAGCCCTAAAGGCCCTAGAATGGATTGTGGGGGACAACCAGACCATAATTTTTTAAAACTCTCAAAGGAACCAACTATAACTTATGCATATGTCTTTATGTACCAAGCCAAACATCATCCAAGAAACAACAATAGTAAAACTTAAGAACTAACTAAGTAATCCACCACTTGGATTATACAGGGATTGATAGATTTACCCACCGGATTAGCCGGTGAAGTCATATAAAGGTTCTACCACAACATATATTCAAACCAAATGGAGAAACAAACATTGTACCAAGTGAATGCCACCAATATTGGACAATTAAACAACATACCTGAAGGTTCTATGGATTGCAAATAAACAGAGGGGAGAATAATGACCAACTCAAAGGATGGCCCCATTGATGAATTGTGCAATAAGCACACAAAGAACAGTTGTTACCGTCACTTGGCCAGACAACCCTATCGAGGCCAAATTTCATGGGAGAACAATGAACTGTAGCACAAACCAAAACACAACCACAAACACAACCCACCCCGGCACAACTAGACAATAATACTTTATGCAACACAATTATCCGAACATTCAATATACTAGTGCTTGAAATACTGGAAACCAGTCCCAACTAACGGTTGGAATGCACCATAGGAAATGGGCATGATAACTTGTTAGGAGTATTTGGTGCGTGGGGGATACATATATCAAACCCAAGCTATGACGCAAAACCAAAGTGACATAGAGAAAGAGTAGGAACCCAAATATACCTCACAAAATTAGTAACTGGACCACGCCATCTTGAAGTTGATTCTACTATGTGCCACCCTTGGCACCATGCATGAAAATATATAACGTCGCAGAAGAAACAAGGAAATTCTTTGATTTCGAAGAAGCTCACGGCCAAACATCCAACCCTTGCCAAGTGTTGAACCTACCTCTGTAATTATCTTTCCTGAGAAAAGCCATGATATGGGGATCATAAATTTCCTTTGATTGCATGTCAAAATCAATATGACCTTCCTCCAATCTCCACTACTCTATTGTGCCACGCTCACATCAATACCTCCTAATATAATGTACCAAGGGGTTAATAATCCCATTTGTTTTAATGCATGCGTGCTTGACCTAATCACCTTAATCCCACTACTTAAAATCTTCCTCCATGTAGTCATTTCGTCTTTCCATGTGTTAGGGATAGAAAGCCAAGTGGAGGAACTAGAAGTCTCCCCAAAGGCCACCTCCCATTCATCCACCCATATCTCGTGAATGGAATTCATAGGTTTGGATTTCCAAGGTGCTAGAAAACCACCATCCAATGGTTTGTTGGTCTTCATTCTCCAAATTTTCACCCCTAGAAGGGAACTTCAAAGTAGTTCACTTCCTATATTGGTTTATCCATTGTTTCAAGATTGAAATGACTTCATGTTGCATCCTATCTGACCAATTTTCCTCCAAAACTGACTCTCTCACACCACTTCCCCACTTAGCTAGACAACCAATTTCTTGATTTTCTTCCCTTTTAGTGTGCATAGATATTATTTAGTGGAAATTTGGGAGACGTTCCCTGATATTATGTGCTACTGCTTGAAGTTGCCCACTTGTAATAGATCTTTTAGGAGATTGCCCCATGTGATTCAAAATGCTTATCTTAAATTAAAATATATGGATATATGTTACACCTCAGTGGGAGATAAAGACGAAGGATAAAAGTACTGCAAGGAGAAAAGAAATATTTTTCTTTTAAGAAAAAGGAACTAAAAAGTCTAGGCTGAGGGGATAAAGATTCCCAGAAGGGAGGATGGTGCCAAGGAAAAATCTATGAGTAGGATAATGTTAAATATACATTATTAAGGCTCAGTAGGGGTTACTGAGATCTAGAAAAACTATCATAGCTCGGGGGGAACCAATGGTGGATCAAGGTTGGGTGGAAATGCATTGCATGTCATAGATTTTTAGCATCGGAATACTAGCCAGAATTTATGTACTTACTATGAATTTTTTGTCACTGCTTGTACCTAGAATTTTACGGTGAAAGTTTATAAAGGGTGTTAATCTAGTTATGGTGATTGTGGTAGTATTACGTTAAGCAGAATGTCTAAGGAAACAATAGAGAAATCACTAATGCTTTAAATTATAGGAGCTGATACTTTGATCATGGCATGCGTAATGGTTGTTAACTAGTTGTAATTGCATAGCAAATAATCTATGTATACTCATATGTTCGTAATTTTAACCACAAACACTCTACGACTATGAGTTACAGTAATGCAGAAAGTTAAGTTAGGTGTAAGATATTCTAAACAAAATTGTATGGAAGTACAAGACTGTATAATTCTGTTTGAAGATATCTACTATATGCATGTAGAAACTGTAATATTGTAATTCATGTTAGAATATATTATACATTATGCATGTGGAATTTATATATCACATTGAAATACTTTTTGAATATGCATGTAGAAGCGTTATCTCCAATTAGAATATCTTGCACAGTACGTATGTAGAATTTACATATCATGCTCGAATACTTTCTGAATATGCACGCAAAAGTGATATATCTTATTAGAATATCTTATATAGTATGCATGTAGAATTTATATGTCATGCCGGAATACTCTTTGAACATGCATGCAGAAATGTTATTTTCTATTTGAGCATCTAGAACGGTATACAGGTGGAAATTATATATCATGTGGGACTACTTTCTGAATGTGCATGTAAAGTGGGTAAATCATACTTGAATATTTCAAACAATATCCATAGGGAATGATAAAAATATAATTGATAGCCTCAAGGGCATATAGAAGTTGTGGAATTCAAGGAAGTAAATGGAATAGTTGATGTAGGATTTACCAGTTAACTCATAACAAGAATAGGATTTGTGCATATATGCATTGCCTTTATTATTACCACAATTAAAGTGCATATAAGTCACTTTGATGATGGTGAAATAGGTAGAGGAATGATAAACCATGCCATGCAACGTAGTATCAATGTGTGAAAAGAATAAATAGTGATTTTAATATCCGATTGCTAGTAAGCAAGTAGCCATTACAAAATTAAACCTTTAGCATTGTGGACGTAGTTATGAATTTTCTAGTACTCTTAATAGATGTGAATTAGACTTAACTATAACTCGCTAGCCAACAAATCCAGCCTTGATAAAGTAAAAAGAGAAAGCAACATTTTATTTTGAAATATATGCAAAAATGGAAATAGGATGTGGTTGCAAGCCTATATAAATATTTATAAGTTAGCCTAAGCTACAGAAGGCCCATTCTCGAAATTGAAATTACAATGAGATCACACTAGTACCAAAATTATTTTAAGATAACTAAAAGTACCTCTGCTAGGAATTTTCAAGCGATAGAGGAAAAACATTGAATAAGTCGAGAATAAGGAAATTCATTCTTCTAAGCATGCAAAACTGGAATAATGCTACCATTAGTTGGAATTTCCAGCATGGAGTCTAGAAAACTATACATACATATGACTTCATACATTCGATACATATGTCCTGAATTATATTAGGTATTCAAGCCCGAGTAGTAGACCCTTGAGTCTATGAGAAAAATAAATGACAAAAATAGAAAAACCATTAGACACCCAAGCTAAGGTGCTGGAAGGCTCCCTGAGACCTTTGATGAAAATGGATAGAGGCGCCACAAACTATAAAAAACCGAAACCTACTAGCACAACAATAGGAATAGCTATACATCAGAAATGGATTCTAGTAAGGTGAGGAGGGTGGATTCGAATTAAGACCAACCTGAAACCATTCAAGTGAAAATTAGCTATCATTGCCCAAATTGAATGTTGTAAAATTATAGGTGATGCACTAATACTAGACATACCTAAAAAGAGGTAGTGAAAATGTTAGTATAACAGAAAGATAGAATCCCTTAAAACTTGCCATGCACAAACATTGCGAATAGAAGATTAGAGGAATTGAATTGGGGAACAAGGGCCCTTAACTGATGAGACTGGTCGAGGGAGGGTTGCGAAAGACCCAAATGCATACAGGAGAGAAGCATCTGAGTTCAAGACGAAACCCTCATACATAACTTACTTGAATAACTTCTAATCATGATATAATGTGCAAACTAGTGTATGGGAAGCGACATGAATGGAATGTCAAATGAACAGTGATTGTATTCTCTGGAATTATTCTGGGTCGCCTCTACACAAGAAACATTAGCATCAATAATCATGAAAATTGGAATATAAAATCAAAGCAATCAGATGGAGAGAAACTTGATCCAGGCCCAAAAAGTGCAAATACCTGAACCGATGTAGAGGGGTTGTTGTAGACAACACGTTGTGTCCCTGGTTTCAATGCAAGATGTTTGGAATTCTTTGAGGGTCGTAGTGGAATTGAAAGAGAGGAGTAAAATGAAGCCGTAGATGGTAGACAGAGGAAGACCGATCCTTGAGAAAAAAAAAATGCATGTAGTCTCCACGGTGTACAGTATTAAACCAGTTGGGAGGTACACAATGAAGGGCGGAATTGTATGAAGGAAAAGTGAGCTGAGGTATGGGTAGAAATTCCCCTGTTTGTGTGATAATCAAGTGGAAGAAACGAGATGGGAATAGGACTAGATCACCAAAAAGGGTTAGGGTTAGGAGCAGAGGATCATAGCCATAGATCGCATCCTGAAACCTCTGGATCATATATGCATCCTCGGTTAAATAAACATGTAAATTTGAGCCTTGTCTTAAGTCCTTTTGATGGATTGTGCATAGGTGGAGGCGAACCAATGGTCCAGAGTCTGCTGGAAGGACAACTGGTAAGTACCAGTGGTACAAGGTCAGCAGATTGAGCAGATCAATCAAAACCTGTGGACAACAAGTGCCATTAAGGAATAGGGATAGGTGTGATGCCACTTTGTCCATGAATGACAGAGAGACCCTAGATCCCAAATATTCAACTGTCGAGGTATAAATGAGTTGTAAGGTACTACCTCTAACAAATAAAGGAAAACATAGTTAGTCCCCAAGGGTGCGCCATAACCAAGATATAACATTAGGGAAGATTAATGATGGACACCAACCTTACAATGAAGATATTCATGAAACTTGTGAGGGAAGGTTTTTGAAATTCTTCATAATATGGATCATTACTAAAACCCCTCTCCACTTTACCCATATATGAAGATAGTACATAAATTTCATGAGAAAGAGAGTCATATGTAGAGTGTACATTAAAAAGACAATGCAAAGAAAAGAATTATTACTAAAATTGATGTATGTGTTAAGGCTTGTTACAAATGGTAGGAGAGCCAGAGTTCTACTCTGGAGCTTGAACATGGCCATCATTATTAATAATTGTATGCGAAATATTAGTTGTGTGAATTTTTCTGATGTATGCTTGGTGGTTTTGCGATGAATCCGAGTTACTGAACAATGATGGAACAATATTCGTAAGTTAACATAGGTGGGAAAGAAGTATATGTGGAACTGGGGGAAGAAGGTAGTACCACCTTATCCTCCAAATTTGTAAATATTGTGAATACTCTACAACTAGAGTTAGCACAACTAAAACCCCTCTCCACTTTACCCATATATGAAGATAGTACATAAATTTCAAGAGAAAGAGAGTCATATGTAGAGTATACATTAAAAAAACAATGCAAAGAAAAAAACTATTATTAAAATTGATGTATGTGTTGAGGTTCATTACAAATAGTATGAGAGCCAGAGTTCTACTCTGGAGCCTGAACTTGGCCATCATTATTAATAATTGTATGCAAAATATTAGTTGTGTGAATTGTTCTGATGTATGTTGCGTAGTTTTGCAGTGAATCCAAGTTACTGAACAACGATGGAACAATCTTCGTAATATAACACAGGTGGGAAAGAAGTGTATGTGGAACTGGGGGAAGAAGGTAGTACCACCTTATCCTCCCAGTTTGTAAATATGGTGAAGACTCTACAACTAGAGTTATCACAACTCTATAGCAGTAATGAGAGGTTTTCGAAAGCCAGCGAAGAGCACGAAAATTTAATTAGAGACTGGACTGAGAAGTCTAGCCATAAGAGTGTGGATACATAGGTTATGAAGAAGATAGATTCCAACAAGTCAGAGAATGGATGAGATTCTGATCTTGAGTAGCCAAAAGTGCATAAGAAAAGGAGAAATTCAGAGTTACAAGGATCCTATCTATTATAAGCCTCCATGGTTCAATTGATGAATAATGCACTACAAACTTCTGAATCCATTCTCCACATGGTAGAGGTCAATCTAGCTACCATTCAATATAGAATCAAGTGACAAGAAAAACAAAATCCCTCTAAACATTCTTTATATTAGGGGTTTAAGTGTTTCCTTCCCTTAGCCCTATAAACAAGCATTGATACTAGAAAAAGACACCTCAAAAGAAAGAAACACAGTTCTATTGCCCTTGCGAGATTATCCATCACATTAGGAAAGTGGCTTGCAAGGTGGTTCTTCTATCCCCTGACAAAATTCAAGGTGCATACAAGCTTACTACAACATGATGGAGAAGGATCTATTTTTATCTATACAAAAGTAGTATTAGATCCTAGAGAGTGTGAGCAACACCAATGTATAATTTATGAAGTATTGCTTTAATGGATGCTTATAAAGCTCTACATACCAAAGTTTCTATGAACATTATTTTGTAGTAGGGGGTCTCGTGTTTCTTTTCTTTGGGGATATGTCAAGGAAAACCCCTTTTGGCTTGGTACCAAGGCTTGATATCAATGCAAAATATTCGACCATGTATAAATTGTTATTTTCTCTTTTATTTTCTCTTTCTTCTATATTTCTCGATACTAGGGTTTTGAGCCCTCAAGTTATCCCTTGACATTCTAGTAAATTCTCTTTTTGAAATTTTTTTCCCATTTTAGATATTAAAGGGTATTAGATATCCTTTCACTTGATTATTATTATGATGATACTTGGGTCACAAAACTCCAGTATACTATCTTGAAAAGGGTTTTTGATTCTAGCGAATGTATATTGTAGAGGAAATGATTTTTTATTTGTGAACCACCTATCTCTTAGATCAAAATTTATAATTACCAAATGTACTCTTAGATTCATAACTACTCATATGTTTTCAATGGGTTGTTCATGGCAATGGTTTCTATAAGACCTTCAAGATAAAATAATGGTATCAAGTTTCTTTGTTCAAGGTCTTATTTTATGGCTTAGGAGTTATAGTGAGGGCTATATATATATATATATATATATTATATTATATATATATATATATATAATATTTTTTTCTTTGTTTACTATGGAACATACATGTATCCATACTTTACTTACCATGAAAAGTTACATGCATTCATGATAATTACTATATAGATACTATTGCATGTTAGTTATTTGTTTACTTTCTCTGTTCACTAAATAGTCAGTGTATTGTTCATTCCTGATGCAAACACCCACATGCTAAATGCCACTAATGCCACTTAGAAAATACACATTTCAAAACCAAAGGTTCCTAGTAGCATAACAACTATATTATTATTTTTACTTTTTTAAACATTCAAAAATATAATAACAACCAACACATTCCTCCCAACCAACAAATTACTAACATAAATCCCTTCCCCCCCCTCCACCCACCCCCCCCCCCCCCCCAACGGCCATTCTCTGATACTAGTAATCTTCTCTTCTTTTCTTGGTATTTTTCCTCCTCCCTACATAGACTTTAGCAACTTCCTTTTTTTCCATGTTTGGTCTCTCTTTCCTATACCTATGATTTTTATAGGTATATTCCTTTTTTTGCATCCAAAATTGCATTTCTCACCAAATGCGTTGCTTATTCCCCACCAAACATGACATTTACCTCCAGTTAAATTGCCCCTTGGTGGTGATCATTCCTCCTAGAATCTTGGCGAGTCATGGGAGGTTATAACTGTGACAATCGCCACATTTTCCCACTACTTGGTACTCCAACCACTTAAGTAATTAATTGATAGCAGAGAAACCTCACTACTGACATGTTGATTCCCAAAGAGTTTTATTATCTATGAGTCTCCACATGTTTATAGTCACAAGGGGTTGGATAAAAAGATAGATATTATTTTATTTCCCATCCTCCCAAACTCTTGGGCTCATCTATACTCAACCAATCAACTAGTGGCATGTCACTCCGATTCCTATTTCTATATCATAAACAAATTAAAAACTTGTACTTTCATCAAGATCCCCTTTGGAACTTTTCATATGGATATCCAATAAATGGGAGTTCTTTCCAATACTGACTTTAGGAAAGACTAGACATTCCCCTACCCCACAATAGCCACCTATTTTCCAAAAAATAATTGCAATCTTTAACTTTTTATATAACCAAAGCCAATCCCCAAAAGAGTGTGCATTTGATTAAAAAAAAAATCCTAGATATTTTAAGCCATAATCACTCCTTTTCCATTATAATGGGAGAAATTATCTAGATATGGATGCAATTTAATCCTAAAAAGAGTTATAAATAATGATAGAATTGACCATACATATCTCCATACATGTAGACTAATAGTAGAGATTTGGAAACCTTTTTAAGCCTTACAAATAATGAGGAGAGGTAGACAGGGTAACCACACCGTAGATTTCATCTTCTGTCCTTCATACTCATTCTCCATTACAACATTTTATGGATCCTCCATCTTTCAAATGGGGGCTTCTCTAAAAATAGTTTATTGCATTATCCCTAATTACGACCAATTTCATGGAAGTCATAACATCTGAAGGGGATTCTCTAATAGTGTACCTTCGACGTCCATAATAAGCTTCTAGTTTCCAACTCACTTTCTTCCAAAAAAACCTTCCTTTAGATTAAATTCTACCTACGCCAAATCCGAATGATGGTTGGGCTTGGTGTTCCATTCTTGCTCAAGACTAATATACCACCATATTCTAATCATTTTAAATTTTGGAACGAGTTGTTTGAACCTTATAGTAACCAATTGAACATGAGCACTACATATCACCCCCTATAAAATGGTCAAATTGAAGTGGCCAACAAGTTTTTAATAAAATTATTTGAAATTTTTTCCTTGTAAAAAACCAAAGCAATGATCACAATGGTTTCCCCTTATAGAAGGGTGGTACCATACCTCTTATTATGATGGAGCTAACAAAATTATAACTCATATGAAGATGTCTATGTAAAAATACCATTTTCAATCACATCCTATCTACTAGGAAACTCCAAGGTTCAAGTAGTGGACAATGCACTACAATCCAAGGAAGCCACTCTCCACACACTCGAGGTCAATTTAGCTATCACTCAATATAGAATCAAGTGACAAGAAAAAGAACATCCGTATAAACATTGTTTTACAGTAGGGGGTCAAATGTTTCCTTCCAATAACCCTATAAACAAGTTGCAATCAAAGAAAAAGACAAATCAAAAGCAAGAAACAAAGCTCTATTGACCTAAGAGATTATCCAACACATTAGGAAAGTGGCTTGCAAGGTGTTTCTTCCATCCCATGACAAAATTCAAGGCGTAGACAGGCTTACCACAACATGATGGAGAAGGATCTTTTTTTCTCTAACAAAAGTAGTATTAGATCCTAGAGAGTGTCACCAACACCAATGCAAAATTTATGAAATATTGTTTTAATGGATGACTATAAAGCTCAACATACTAAATTTGCTATAAAAATTCTTTTGTAGTAGGGGATCTAGTGTTTCTTTGCTTTCAACTACATAGACAATCATCACTTAGAGAAAAAGCACCTCAAAAATTAGCACCAAAGCTTTATAGACACAATGAGATCATCTAACACACTAGATTTAAGTGGCATACATGTCACCTCTTCCACACCACTCAAACATTCATCCATTATTCCACGTGTCTTATCTATAGAAGGTCACGTTGTCAAAGTACAAGGTGCAAACCAACTATAAAAATTTGGCGAGGAAGGTGGAGCGTTGGTTCTGTTTAATTTCCATAATTTCGGTTTGAAGAATTATTTTTCTAGAATGCAAGTATGTGGGATTGTATCTGACAATTATGCAACGGTTGTGTGCCTTCCGACATCATATTGCCACCCGGGTTGAACGGAATAGTCATGATACACAAGGTTTATTTAATATCTCAGCAAAACAATTACAATTAATACCATAATACGTAGTACATGGCAAATACCAGTCCTACCAATGTATGACAGGCGCTAATGGGTTGGATTTGTTTTAGATAAATGGAACACAATCTGAATTAAAAACTAATTTTGTACCCAAAATTAAAAACTAATTTTGTACCCAAAAGAACATCACGGCACTAGATTCGGTAAGTAGACGTTAATAAGATCTTTAGTTATATGTTTGAGAAGATATCGTAGGTTGAACAAGGGGCTTTGGACTCTGATTTTGTTTTTAATGGTAGACACTGAAAATATGGAGTTTCATCATTATGCAGCGTGCAACTTTTCGAACGTTGAGTGACGCCAAATTCTTTAATATTCTTGCTTTATTTATTTATGCGGCGTGCGACTTTTTTTTATCGTTGAGTGACGCCAGATTATTTAATAATCTTGCTTTATTTATTTAGAGCTAGAGCTGAAAATGAGAATGACAATGCAGATAGATAAATAAATAATGTAACAGACGTGTTGGAAAGAATGTGTAACATATAAATTTAGTCACAACCGCGAATATTACAAATATGCACGGATCATATGAATCTTTTGTAAAAAGAATACGTATCCGTAGGGTAGAGCGGGCGGATGAATCGCCATTGGCTGCAATTAACTGTTTACGATTCTGCAGTTGGTGCGGATCTGACCGTTGGTACCAGTGAGCGGTTTGATGTTTCCCATGTTTATCATGGCCCGCTGGAAATCATTAAAAAACGTTGCAGGATTCGCTGCATAGGAGAGGACAATGGAGGCTATAGAAGTGTCCCCACCCGAAAATAGTTGTTGATCGGAATGAAGTAGCCCTCTCTTCGCTTCCACGTTTGTGAAATAGCGGTTGTCAAACCTGGTGGCACTACCAAAATCTAGAGGCGACAAGTTGTTATCTCCACCAGAGCTGGCACACCTCCGCTGCACCACACTCGCATATCGCCCATTAATGGTCGTATTTTCGTTGTAGATTCTGTTTCTGAAAACTACGCAGCGTGCCTGTCCTATGGTGTGAGCGCCTGTACAATATATATACATGCCGATGTTGTTAATTATAATTGTTCCACAGCTCAATATACCCATAGGTTTAGTATTGATAGACTCATGTGGACCGTGTGTGTAGTACGTACCTGAAAGTGCAACCATGTCTCGAGGAGAAAGCCCTTGATTTTGAAAGGTCGAAACAAGTCGTTTCACATCAAATGCTGGAGAAGGAATATCTGTATTTGCTGTGTCTACACTAGCGCTTGTGGAGTCCCTCCTTCCCAGTACCACTTCCCAATAAGGGCCTGCGCTCTACACAAATACACAATATATGCATATTAAGCCTTAAGTGCATGTCTTTAAATGTATAATCATATTTAAGAGTAGTGCATTGATATTGATGAGATTATATTATACCAAGACCACAGAATCTCGAGCAACAATGGTGAGAATATCAGCGCAGGATACAACACCAGGACATGCTTTCTCCACCGTGGATTTGATGGCGTCTATGACTTCAAAACCTCGCGTAGAGTTGAAGTTAGGGGCCGCATTCTTCTCGCTTTGAAATGAAGAGGTGTCATCCAGCAAAATGGAACCATCACACCCCTGTTCACTCAAACACTCATATGAATTACTATCTATCTATCTATAGCCAATAAAAATATAGAGAGAGAGAGAGAGTTTGAGGAGCAGAAGTGCGAGGAGTATAACTTACATTGACGAAACAGTCGTGGAAATGTAGGCGCAGCAGAGATGCAGCCATTCGAGCTTCCTTCCTCACCGCTTGGGCCACCACATCTATCACCAAATTTTCGAGATTAGGACACGATTCCTTGTAAAAATTGGCTGTCAGTTGTGCCTGCGCAGTAGCCACGATGAGCAAGAGGACAAAGCCCCAAATCACTCGAAGAGAAGGCAAAGGCATAGCTGATATAGAGATGCTGTTCTTGAATCCAATCCAATGCAATCAAATAGAAAGCAATTAAACCGCCAGATGGAGATGGTTGTTCAATCCAATCCTATCAAATTAATAATGCTTTCATATATATATATATATATATTTTGCTGCAGTCTGGAGATGGAGATGATTGTGCAAGCAGGAGATAATTCAAGTCGGGATAAATTATATGTTCGGGAACACACGTTCTGGGATGAATATGGGTATGGATGGGTTTCATCAATTTATACTAGTGCTAGTGTTGACGAGAAGATAGAATGGAGTATACCAGCGCATGAATTGAAGTAAAACGCGTGGGCTTGTTCATTCCAAAGCGCGCAGCCACGGAAGGGCAAAGAACAGTGAGGTTCCACCTCCTCCTGCTCCAGACCAAGTCAGTGTCCAAGAACGGACACGGGCGGAAATAGTCATATACCACTCGGTCTAAACACCATTTCTATATATATATATATATGTGTCCAGTGTCGATCACGGACTCGGTCTCAAGACCATTTCGATATATATCTCGCTTGAGAGCTTCAATCTCTCTCCCTAATTTATTTATTAAATACAGGGCAATCATTTATATCGGTCAAATATGACACAAGAATCCTCCAAAGTCCAAAGTTGAAAGGGGCCTTTTGCTGTGAGCATAGTCAAAGTACACATTCCCATTGTGACCTTTATACGTCATGTGCTATTCGTGGTTAAAGCCATAATCCATTCTATCTTTCTTGATTCTTCTTAAGATTTATTTATTTATTTTTGGTTTATTACTCCACATAAACATGCTTTAATATCTCTTCTTATAATTTCACATGGGTTTTAATATCTTTTCTTAGAATGTGAAATTTCATATTCTAGATCACACAATGGGTTTGAAAGATACTTTTATCTTTTAAGCAATATGTTATAATATATTTGTATGAGGTTGGGGTAATCTCGGAATCTCTTCTCGGAATACATCTAGGAACTCTTTATGACCAATACTATCTCCAGAATTTATTTTTCAACCAACTTTCTCTTGTTTCTACCTATGCCAAGTAGAGTTGACATCCTTCCCTAGCACTTCTTTTTAGTTGTAATGATGAATTCTGCTGGATTCATATGGGTTTTACTTTTCCTCTAATTATTTTAGTGACTCCATCCATATTGACATGTGTCACTGTTTTTCTTAACAATTTATAACAATGAATTGTTGTTCTAATCGGTTCATACCTATCAACAAATCATATGACCTGAGCAAGAGAAGGTTCAAATCCACCACTGAGGAATACCCATTAAAATCAACCAAACATTATTTCACATGTTTGGTCACTTTCCTCCTGGTTTCGGTTGCTCGGTGAACCAACCATACATTTTCTAACTTTTCTATTTTCAGATTGCACTTTCCCACAATTCGAGGGATGATATAACTTAAACTAGCCCCCGAATATATTAAAATAGACATGGGTTGGTTTAGGATATTACCTTCAATTTCCAACATTATTTACTAATGTTCAACTTGTCGATTCTCTAAGGTTGTGCTGATCCTAAGTATATTCCTTGCAATATCGTTGACAGTGGTTGCCTCATGAACTGCCTGTATGTTCTGAAAAGACTTGAGATTGTGTGGACAATCCCGCATCGTATATGGTTCCCCACATCCCCCATCTTAACAATTCTTTAGCATTGTTTTGCTTTTTGTTGTTTTGTTCTGTGATCCTTGAACCGGTAGAAGAGTTAGTAGGTAAAGGTATTTCCCCTTTGACCCCCTTCTTTCTTTGATGATTTCTACCAAATTTTTTCAAGTAGAGTTGTTTTTGTTTTTTCATGCCCCCACCGACTTTGTTGCCCTCTTTATTCTTACATAACTTTCCACCTTCATTCCTAATTTTCAATTGCTGATAGCATAACCTAGCCATCTTGACCACCTCATCCATGGTCTTTAGGTTATCAAACTAAATTCTCTCCTTATAGGAGATTGGTAAACATTTCAAAAACTGTTGGATTCTGGATTTTTCCTCCTTCAAATAAGACACATATCTCAATAAGTTGGTGAATTTATTTACAAACTCATCCATGGTCAGTTGCGCCAACTTCAGTTCATGGAAATCTTTAGCCTGGTCATTAATATCGTTCACTTAGATAGCGTGACTTGAATTGCTTCTAAAATTCTTCCCATGAAATCGTCTTTTCCTATAACATTTGAACACTCTTCCTCTCCTCCCACCACAGTGTAGGCTTACCATGATTTGACATCTTCCTCTTTCCCTCCATCAAACATTGCATTTTGATCTTCCTAAATTCTCCTTGTAACTCTGAATTTCTCCTTTTCTTATGCACTTTTGGCTACTCAAGATCAGAATCTCATCCATTCTCCGACTTGTCAGAATCTATCTTCTTCATAACCTATGTATCCACACTCTTATGGCTAGACTTCTCAGTCCAGTCTCTAATTAAATTTTCGTGCTCCTCGCTCGCTTTCGAAAACCTCTCATTACTGCTACAGAGTTGTGCTAACTCTAGTTGTAGAGTCTTCACCATATTTACAAACTGGGAGGATAAGGTGGTACTACCTTCTTCCCCCAGTTCCACATACACTTCTTTCCCACCTATGTTATATTACGAAGATTGTTCCATCATTGTTCAGTAACTTGGATTCACTGTAAAACCACCCAACGTACATCAGAACAATTCACACAACTAATATTCGCATACAATTATTAATAATGATGGCCAAGTTCAGGCTCTAGAGCAGAACTCTCACTCTCATACCATTTGTAATGAACCTCAACACATACATCAATTTTAGTAATAATTTTTTTTCTTTGCATTGTATTTTTAATGTATACTCTACATATGACTCTCTTTCTCTTGAAATTTATGTACTATCTTCATATATGGGTAAAGTGGAGAGGAGTTTTAGTAATGCTCCACATTATGAAGACTTTCAAAAACCTTCCCTCACAAGTTTCATCAATATCTTCATTGTAAGGTTGGTGTCCATCATTAATCTTCCCTAATGTTATATCTTGGTTATGGCGCACCCTTGGGGACTAACTATGTTTTCCTTTATTTGTTAGAGGTAGTACCTTACAACTTATTTACACCTTGATAGTTTAAGATTTAGGATCCAGGGTCTCTCTCTCATTCATGGACAAGGTGGCATCACACCTATCCCTATTCCTTAATGGCACTCGTTGTTCACACTTTTTGATTGATCTGCTCAAACTGTTGACCTTGTACCACTAGTACTTATCAGTTGTCCTTCCAATAGACTCTGGACCACTAGTTCACCTCCACCTATGCACAATCCATCAAAAGGACTTAAGGCAGGGCTCAAATTTACATGTTTATTTAACTGAGGACACATCTATGGTCTAGAGGTTTTAGGATGCGATTTATGGCTATGATCCTCTACTCCTAAACCTGACCCTTTTTGGTGATCTAAACCTATTCCCACCTCCTTTCTTTTGCTCCATTCTCACTTAGACAGGGGAATTTCAACCCATACCTTAGCTCACTGTGCCTTCAGACAATTCCACCCTTCATTGTGTGCCTCCCCACTAGTTTAATACTGTACGAAATGGAGACCACATGTGTTCTGTTTTTTCTCAAGGATCAGTCTTCCTCTGTCTACCATCTATGATTTCATTTTACCCCTTTCTTTCAATTCCACTATGACCCTCGAAGAATTCCAAACATCTTGCATGGAAACTAGGGACACAATGTGTTGCCTACAAAAACCGCTCTACATTAGTTCAGGTATGTGCCTTTTTTGGGCCTAGGTCAAGTTTCTCTCCATCTGATTGCTTTGATTTTATATTCCAATTTTCATGATTATTGATGCTATTGTTTCCTGTGTAGAGGTGAACCAGAATAATTCCAAAGAACACAATCACTGTTCATTTGACATTCCATTCATGTCGCTTCCCATACACTAGTTCACACATTATACCATGATTAGAAGTTATTCGAGTAAGTTATGTATGAGGGTTTCGTCTTGAACCCAAATGCTTCTCTCCTATATGCATTTGGGTCTTTTGCAACCCTCCCTCGACCAGTCTCATTAGTTAAGGGCACTCGTTGCCCCAGTCAACCCCTCTAAACTTCTATTCGCAATGTTTCTCCATGGCAATTTTTAAGGGATTCTATCTTTCTATTATACTAACATTTTCTCTACCTCTTTGTAGGTATGTTAGGTATTAGTGCATAACCCGTAATTTTGCAACACTTGATTTGGGCAATGATAGCTAATTTGCACTTGAATGGTTTTGGGTTGGTCTTAATTCCAATCCACTCTCCTCACCTTACTAGAATCCATTTCTTATGTATAGTTATTCCTATTGTTGTGCTAGTAGGTTTCGGTTTTTTACAGTTTATGCTGCCCATATCCATTTTCATCAAAGGTCTCAATGAGTTTTCCAACACCTTAGCCTGGGTGCCTAATTACTACTCGGGTTTGAATACCTCATATAATTCAGGACATATGTATCGAATGTATGAAGTCATATGTATATATAGTTTTCAAGACTCCTTGCTGGAAATTCCAAGTAATGGTAGCATTATTCCAGTTTTGCAT
>APFE030043312.1:60569-72651 GCA_000404065.3 Pinus taeda | reverse complement strand
ATGAAGATTTGGGCTTCCAAAAGCTCAAAATACATGCAAATTTTGACTTTCTGCCCCTTTTTTGAGTTGCAGAAAGCTTCCTTGGTAGAAATGACTTTTGAGGGGTCAAATCAACTCCAAATTCAGAAATTCCAGTGGGGTTGGAAAGTAGACTCACTGACCTTTCCAATGAGCTATCTTGCACCTGATTTGGACACCGGGATGGCCCTCCAACAGAGCTATCAATACGCGCAACCAGTCAAAGTGAGGGGCGCGACCACTCAAGGAAATTTGCCTGTTTTGACCAGTTCGGCCAGCAAAACACTGTTTTTACTTTGGTTGACTTTTGAGGCATGTAAATGATGGACTTTTGTGTAATTTTCATGGCACTTAGATACTTTTACTCTCCTTGAACACTTCTAGAAGTTTACTTGATGTAAATGGTAAATATTTAATGCATGGATAGGTTTCCTAAGTTTTAGAGGCAAGTTGTTTTGACTGCCTATTATCTAGTGATTAGTTTAGAATTAGTTGAAACAGCTCCTAGGAAGCTGAGCTCGACCCCTAGAGGTGGGAAAAGGAGTTAGATCTTCTATATTATGCCTTCTCTTACTCATTTTCATGGTTGGACTCTTGAGGGAGAAGCTCTTATTGTATATTTCACTTGTATCTCTGCAATTTGAGAAAAAGGAAGACCAAGGTTTTGCAGACATCATTGGGATTCTTGTGGACTCTTGTGTTGATGGTGTGTTCTCTTATTGTAATTGTAAGTGTGTTTTATGTGTTCCATATCTTTCTTTACTGCAGCTTATTAAACAAAAGAAGTGATAAAGTTTGAATTCATGCATGCCATGCTCAGCTTTCAAATTTGTTTAATGTTTATGTTTTCCACTGTCTAAAGAGGATTCAAAGTCATTGTTTGCCCTCTTTATATTCTCCTCTTCCCTCCTTGATCATCCATCTCAGCTAAAAGCATCAGCACAAACTCCTACCTTGCCCCAAAGACCCACCTGCAAAAACTGAGCTCAATCCCCGCACCTTAAATTGCAGATCCTCAACTTGCCACCAAAAAACCCCAAAAAAAAAACCCCCAAATCAACTTTCAAATCAGTTTACTAGCCTAATATCTGTGTTACCTTGATTGGTCATCTCTTCCCATTGAAAATTTAACGAGATTGACCGGAGAGAGCCTTCTCATACCCCGTAGGGCTAGCTATGAGGTGAAATGGTTTGATGTTGCCTTGAAGGTTTGCCTTTCTCAGCCTGAGGTGAAATCTCAAGCGCTAACACTACACACCTTATAAATTCAAATCAATGTGTGAAGTTAAAAAGCAGCCCTTAGATTATCTATTAGTACTATCTAAAAGAGTTAATACATCATTCTTACAGTTTGTCTATGTATTGGTCCTCCATAAAAAACTAAAACCTAAACCCCCAAAACAAATATCTTAGATTTTGTGGCATGTTCAATTGACCATTATCGTCTCAGAGGAACAATAGGGTCAACACCCTAATATGGACCACACTACAGCGCTAGTTGGATACTTGTCATCGAATATTCCAGTCAGGTAGCCTTGTTACCTGCCATTTACATTTTACCCATGTCATAAGAGTGCATATCAAGTAGATACAAAATGTAATAGAACAATGTACATCATATCATTCCTCATTAGATGTCTCGACCTTCCCCAATGGAATAGTAGATCTTGGTTATCATATAGTTCTTCCAATTTGCATGTTAGTTCTCATTCATGCATATATATAACAACAAAATATATATAAATAAGTGATCTTAAACATCATGTTATTAAGTCTAGTATCCACGTGTCAATTTTGTAGTTCATACTGGAAATACATCTTACATTAGATAAATCATAATTATTTCACTAAGTCATTCATTAGATAAATCATATCCACTTAATCCATACATGAAACAACAATAACTTTGATAAGTCATGCACTAGATAAATCATAACCAAGTCGTACATTAGGTCATACATCAAACATTTCAATCATCAATACCTAATCCATCTAATGATTTATATAAGTAGTTTCACCTGCCAACTATATGCATCAATATTACATAGTGTTCATAAATAGATAACATGGAACTGCAAATAGATCCTTAGCATAGGTAGCTATCTAAGTCAAAATGGGGATCACAGATGCTCAAAAAGTGAGGGGTAGTCACAACGTATAGTCTCTTCATCCTCCTGGGTACCAGATCCTGGGCTATACTTGTCCCACTGGACCTTAACTTGGTCCACAATGCGACGTTTGAGATGTCGAACCCTATGGTCCAATATGCGAAATGATTCGACCATTATGGTTCTCATGTTCAAGACCTGCAATTCCCTCCAATCCAGTTTGTGAGATTCATCAGAAACATAATGTCGTAAAATAGATACATGAAAAACATCATGAGTTTTATGCAATTGGGGTGGCAGTACAAGATGATAGGCAATTGGTCCAATCTTCTCCTTCATCCTAAAAGGTCCTATAAACTAAGGTGACAACTTTGTCCCTTTCCCAAACTGAATGGTGCTTTTGTTGGGTCGGATAGAAATAAAAACTTGGTCTCCTATGTCATAACTTTGATCAGTCCTATGTGAATCAACATAACTCTTCTGTCTATCTTGTGCTTCCTTTAACCTTTGTTGAATCTGCCTTACCTATTCCTCCATTTCCTGAACTAATTCTGGCCCAACTATTACTCGATCCTCCAACTTTTCCCAAATCAATGGCATCCTACATGGCCTCCCATATAGATATTGATGAGGCATCTCAATTGAACTATGGTAACTGATATTATAGGAAATTTCTACCAATGGTAAGTACCTTTCCCACTGAATCTGATTATCCATGATGTGCATTCTAAGCATGTCTTCCATAACCTGATTTACTCTTTCAGTCTGCCCATCTGTTTCTGGATGATATGCAGTGCTCAAGTTTAACTGAGTCCCTAGTGTTGACTGCAAATTTTTCCAAAACCTAGATGTAAATCAAGAGTCTCTATCAGAAATGATCTTTGTGGGTAACCCATGTAGTCGAATAACTTCACTTATAAAAAATCGTGCCACATCAGTAACATCGTAAGTCTCTCTTACTGGGATGAAATGGGCACTTTTGGTCAATTTATCAACTACAACCAATATAGCATTGTGCCTCTATGACGTGAGTGGCAAACTCGCAACAAAATCCATAGAAATTACCTCCCATTTAGACATGGGGATGTCATGTGATTGTAGGATGGCGATGATCAACCTTCACTCATTGACATTCAAGACATTTGGTGACAAATTAGACTATATCGTGCTTCATGCCTACCCAAAAGAAGAGTTTCTTTGTGTCCGCATACATCTTCTTCACTCTAGGATGTGCACAATAGAGTGCTCTATGTAAATCTTTGAGGATGGTCCTTCTTATACCCCCTTCCTTAGGTATGTACATTCTCCCTTGAAATCTCAATAGTCCATCTGGTTCAAGGACATATCCCTCAAACTTTGGTTATATCTGCTTCCCACTTTGGAGTGCTAATATAACCTTTAGATACCAACTATCTTCAAATAGTTTCTCCAACACACATTCCATCAAATTTACCCTCAAGGCTACTAGGGAGAAGGTTTGTGGCCTCCTGCTTAGTGCTTCAGCGACCACATTCTCCTTTCCCTTAATGTATGAGATTTAAAAATCATACTCATTCATGAATTCACTCCACCGCCTTTGTCTAGCATTCAAATCCCTTTGAGTGAAGAGGTGCTTCAGGCTTTGATGATCTGTTCTTAACTCAAATCGTCTCCCAACGAGGTAGTGTCTCCACAGTTTCAAAGCTAACATCATTGTTGCTAACTCTAAGTCATGGGTAGCATACAACTCTTTATTTTTCTTCAATTTTCTAGATGCGTAAGTTATTACTCTACCTTCTTGCATCAATACTGCTCCCAATCCTTGCTTCGAAGCATCGATGCAGACAGTGAAGTCTTTTTCCATGTCCGGTACTCAAAGGAATGGTGCACTAGTTAGTAACCTCTTTAGTTCAGTGAATTCAATGTCACATTCATATGCCCACTCATACTTGACCCCTTTTCGTTGTAATGTGGTGATGGGTTTTGCAATCCTCAAAAACCCTTCCACAAACTTGCAATAATGACCTGCTAGCCCCATAAAACTATGCACCTCATGAGCATTTTTCGGTACTGGCCAATCCATTATGGCCTTTACCTTTTTCGGGTCAACTAAAATCCCTTTTCCTGAAATGATGTGCCCAATATAATGAATTTTCTTCTGAAAGAAGGAACATTTTGACAATTTTCCATACAATTGATTTTCCCTTAAGCAAGTCAATACAACCCTTAGGTGCTTTTCATGCTCTTTTTCATTCTTGGAATACACAAGAATGTTGTCCAAAAATAATTGCACAAATTGGTCCAAATACTTCCTAAACACACCATTCATGAGGCTCATGAATACTGTTGGTGCATTGGTCAAACCAAATGGAACAACTACAAACTCGTAGTGCTCAAACCGAGTTTGAAATGCAGTTTTTGAGATGTCGCCTTCCTTAATCCTCAATTGGTGGTATCCAAATCATAGATTGATCTTTGAGAAAATCGTTTCTCCCTTCATTTGATCAAATAAGTCATCTATTCTAGGTATCGGGTACCTATTCTTTATTGTGACTCTATTCAAGTCCCTATAATCTATGCATAGCCTTAAGGAACCATCCTTTTTCTTACCAAAAAGCATTGGTGCACCCCAAGGTGAAATACTAGGTCTGATAAATCCCAAGTCTAAAATATCTTTTTGTTGAAAATTGGCAACAAGAAATTGCTAAAAATAGAAGTGCTAAAAATAGCAGTTTGGGCATTAGTGCTGGATTTGGCAACAGGGAATGAAAAATGGAAGTGCTAAAAATAGAATTTCTATTTTTAGAAGTGCAATGTGAATTCCTATTTTAGTCAGTCCCTGGACTAGAAATAGGAAATAAAATTCGAATTTGGTCTTACCAGCAATTTGAATATTAGTTAGTTAATTCATTTTGAGTTAATTAGTTAAGGAAAATCAAACTTGAAGTCTTTGTGAGAACATGCAATAATTTCTCCACTGATTGGGGAATGTTTCCTTGATTTGTGCCACTAATTGAGGAATTAGGGATGAGTTCTATATTGAGAGGATCAGTTAACTTAGTTTAACTTATTCAAGTCCAGTTAGATTAATTTAACAAGTTGTTAAATTAATGAGATTCAATTTGTTGATGCTTGCATGCATGTGACAACTGGTATTTTCACATAACTGAGTATTCACTCATGGATAACTGATGCATGGCAGTTCAAACAGAGACCCAATTGAAATTAGATGAGGGACAATGTACTATCAGTTTCTAGGATATTTCTAGTGAATATTCCTTGCATGAGGAAGGAATATTATTCCTTCTAGTATTGCGTAGTTGGATGTGAGGTGATAGCAGGTATGATTTGGCCAATTCACACATGTTATGTAATTGGACCCCAATCAAAACTGCGCAAGGAAATAGGGGCTTGGAGGACTTGTGGAGCCTACATATACAGGCCTAGAGAGTCCATGAGCTATATCATCAGAGTACAGAGAGAGAAGGATAGCTTTTGAGTTGATTCTTTTTGTATGTTGTTGAGGATTTCCACTTGATTGATAATATAGAGGGTTTTGGGATGGTGCTTTCCCCGAGTTATATCTTCTGTGTTATAGTTGATCACTTCTCATTCTCAGTTATATCTCTTCATGCTTGATGTTTCTCACGTTTGATTAAGCTTCCGCAAAGTTTATGGTAGATGTAGATCTAGTATTATGATTTAGTACATTGCATATGTCAGTTTGATCTGCAGGTGAAATTTCTACATGATATCAGTGAGCTAGCTAATTTGTAGAGAAAATTTTATACTTTTGACTGCATCTGCAACTCACAAAGTTCTGGAGTTGGCATCCTATAGGATGTCTTAGATATTGGTTCTACACCAGGTTTTAGGTTGATTGTGAAATCAATCTCCCTTAAAGGAGGTAATCCAGACAATTCCTTAGGAAAAAATTCCTTGAATTCTGACAAAATTGGGTGTTCATCAAGGGAGGGTTCTTTCTGGTCACTTACAACCTCGACCACATATAGTTTGCAACCTTGTCGTAGACAACGTTTTACCTTCATCATGGATATGAATCCTAGTGACACTCCTCTCTTGATTCCACAAATCTCAATTAACCTACCTTCATTATCTAAACAAATCACCTTCTTCTTGAAACAGTCTACCAAAGCTCGATGAGCTTCTAGCCAATCCATTCCAATAATGACATTGTGTGTCCCCAATGTTGTGGTGTATGCCTTAAACTTAGTTATACACACCCTAAGGTTTATCTGACATTGGTCAACACTAGGTCCTATTGCATGTTTTATCCCAGAAGCCATCTCAACTTGCTTAAAGTCATCATGCTCATAGGCTTCCAACCCACATTTTTCTAATGCAACTGGTGAAATGAAACTATCTGTAGCACCTGAATCAAACAAAATTTAAATTTTACTTTGTTTATCATACCTGAGTTTTATACCACGGCAGATTGGTGTTGAACTTATTGGTTATCAACTGCTGCATAGATTCGATGGTGTCTACTTGCTCCCCCCATTGGTGCTTTTCCTTCTCTATGGTTGTTACCATTTTGTAACTCAAGACATTCATGCTGGTAATGAGGTCCCCCACATCCCCAACAAGTGATGCATGATAGAATTTGAACTGAATTTTGTGGAGTTCTTTGGAAAGAGTTCCTTCCCTTGGGACCCCTGCCCCTACTTGTTGCTCCTTGTGTATGACCTTGATTTGCACGAATCCTTGAAGTTGCGGGTGAAGCTGCAGTAATAACCATTGAAATCCCCATTGGCGTTGCTCTGGGTACAGCCTTGTTTCTATATGGCAGTGGCCTCAAACTCCCGCTACGAGGGGCCTTCCCCATAAACCTTGGTTGTTGTGGAAAAATGGTTTTGTTTAAACCCTTTAAGTCTAAGTTCTCTTGAACATAACTAGCATGTTCCACAGCTTCTGCAACTGAGGATGGTTTCCACATCCGCACCATTTCCCTAATCTTAGGGTTCAATCCATAAACGAAATGATCTGCTTGGTGTTGATCAGTATCCATGTAGGAGACATACTTGACCAATTCCATGAATCTAATCTCATATTATTCTAATGTACGATTTCCCTGTACCAAAGCATGGAAGGCTCCTACCTGTTGTTCTTCATAATATGCTGGTAGGTACTTTTTCTTGAATCTCTCCTCAAATAACTCCCAAGTAACTATGTCCGGAGTGAGGTGTAGTTGATGCTCTAAGTTACCCCACTAATTCAGAGCACTATCTCTGAGTTGGAATGCCTCTATTTTAGCTTTTGAATTGGAAGTATAATCTCTTAGTGCGAAGCACTTTCTCATTCCTTCTAACCAAGCTTCTGCACATTCGCTGGCACGACCTCCAGCAAACTCTGGGAGCTTAATATTTTGGAGCTCCCTAGTAATGTCCTCAATTGGAGGTCCTCTATCAAGTCTCTTGATCCCTCGAGATTTCCCAACCCTGATGGAGGGTGCTCTACTTCCACTTCAATTTTTTTGCGCCCTCTTAAAGTCTCATTAATTGCTTCTAGGGAATGCAAGATGAGAGCCAACTCTGGTGAAGGTAATGGGTTATTTGTAGGAGGTCCTTGTGATGACCCTCCTTGACCTTGATTTCTTCGTGTCCTCACCATTTTGAATTGTTCAAATATCTATATGATGCACAAGACTTATTAGCACAACTTAGGGCCTTGTCAACTCTTACTCGGCTCACACATGTTTTTCATAATGATAGGTGAAAATTTTCCTTTTGTTATGTTTGTAAACGAGTATTTCTAATATTGAGAAGGCAATCGTGGATCTGCTAAATCCTCTCCCATTGTTATCTAAGCAAGTGCTACGACGCACTACTAGTCACCCTCAAATATCTTTAGATATACTTAAACAATCATCCTAAATCCATCTTATATATTTTGAGCATTCACATAAACATTAACTTACCATTTTTAATCACATTATTATAGCTAGGTGTCCTTTTGAAATTCCATCAATAATGCTAGATTGTCATTTTTATTATATATATATATATATTATCCTTATGTTTTCAAAGTAGGTGTCTAATGGCATCAATCAACTCAACACTGACATTATTGTTAGGTGTTTACTATCCCAATGATATGTATAGCATGGCTAGTGCTACATGTTTTAATATTTCAATATTATATATTGTCTTAAAGGAGGTTCTAATGTGCTAATCAATTGGTGTTCACCTTTCTGAATATGTTGGATTTCCATTTTGTAAACATATGCATATTAATACTATGACAATATCTAATATAACTCTATTGTGTCTCTAAAAATTTTCAAGAAGTTGCATCAAGAAAAGTTAAGAATTATGCATGGCATCAAGCATAATGTGAGCAACTTGCAAAAATTTCCCTTAAGTTCATTTATATTATTGAATATTATTAAAACAACTTGTTTTTCAAGCATAATGTGAGCAACTTGCAAAAATTTCACTTAAGTTCATTTATATTATTGAATATTATTAGAACAACTTGTTTTAATGCAACTTAAAAGGTCAACATTTTCACTAAATCTTGTCATTATATGAATTAATATGGTTGTAAGAAAATATATTTTCTGCAAAATAATATTTCTTTGTATTAATGTTAATCTCAATTTTTAAGAAATAATCTCGATTTTATTAAAGGGACTTAACTCTATAGGAAATTACAACCTTCTTGTATACATAGATAGGTTATCCTTGTTTACTAAGTCAATAATTCTTCTATCTAAAGGTTCTGCCACAATTTTCATACATTTTAGTGGGCACTAACCTCGGTAAACTCCTATGTAGATTTATGTAGTGAATTGCGTAATTTATGGTGGGCAGTAACCCTTGGTAAACATAATTAGCTATCTAAGTGTAATTTTGGTGGGCACTAACCTCAGTAAACTTCTATATAAATTTATGTAGTGAATTGCATAATTTATGGTGGACAGTCTTGGTAAACATATTTGGTTATTTAAGTGTAAAGAATGTAAAACCCAGAATTAATAAATTTGACTAAGTTTAATCATTGTAAAGCTATGACAACACTCTATGAGTATGAAGAGCCCTAAATTTATAATTTACATCAAACATTTCATATAAGACATAAAAGATACACCAATTTCCAATTGTGTATGGTCCCTTTTCTGAGCATGTTCTCTCTATTTTATGCATTATCTACATATCTCAAAGCGTAATAATTGTATGCCATGGATGCATATAAGTTCTTGGAGAGTCTTTAGATGAAATTGAATTACATAAAAAGTAGCTTTGTGAAAACAATGATGAAATTGAAAGGTATTCTCAAGAAAACTCTCAATTTTAAGAAGAAACTTAAGAAGATTTGTTTCCAATTAGTGATGATGATGCTACTGCTATTGGTAAAGAATGTAGTCGAAAAGTTGAGAAGGATAATTCCACTCATTTAAAGATTGTAAAATTTGGAGGAGTTTTCTTAAGGTAAAACCAGTTAATAGGTTGTGAAATTTAACCAGTTTTTTTTTAAAAGGTAATAAATGTCGATTTGTTCTCAACAAACAGTAAAATGGTTGGATTTTGAACCTTCTTAGTGAAGATCGACTCAAAAAAGAAAAAGAAGAAAACAATTTTCCCTTTTTACAAACTTCAGAAATTTTAAAAAGTTTTGTATGTATTTTTTTATTTTTTTTTTACCCTGTGTCCACATTCCTGGTTTCTATAATGTTTTTTCTTTATATTTCCAAAATCCACTATCCTGTATGACTGACTTTAATGATTTGCTTGGTCAGACTTTGGATTTTATTTTCTGCTATCTAGCAGCATTAAGTTTGCTTGACATATGCCAATGCATAGTCATTGAATTGCTGGTGTAAATCTTTCTCATGGTATGATCAATGTACTATTTTGTAGCCCTCACACTACACTTCAACATCCTAAGTTGTATCAATTTCTCTCATTATGCGCTTTACAATTTCTTGAGGTCAACCATGTTAATAATTGGAGTTTTTAAAATTAATATTACACGCTTATATTGCAAAATCTCACAATTTCGTTGAATTTGAACTTGATGTTTTCCCGTTTGTGAGACTTGTTTTGTAAAATGAGATCTAGCACCATCTGGAATTTAATTTTATTTTTTTCTTATTTTTCTATTCACGGAGGTAAAACTAGGCAAAGAAGGTCCATCCGGCAATCTATTAAAGAGCAAGAAAACAAGACGTTGGATGAGACAAATGATCTGGTGACTGCCACCCCAAAAAGACAGAAGCACATTTTAAGCATAAGTAAGAGTGTAAACACTTTGGAATTTCCTGTAAAAGACAATCCTATAAAGCCCAGCAGAAGATTATCTGTTTTGTCAAAAAAATGCAGCTCCGGTTTCAAAAAATGTAAGTAAAGATATATGCTTTACAGTGTTGGAGAACAAATCTACTGCCTCAAAATCATCTCCCCTTTATGGAGCATCTCTGCCGAAAGCTGGTAGAACTTTGGAAGTTGAATCAAAAGTAAAACCTTCTACAAAAGCACTTTCAGTTTCCTTTCAAGGTCCATTGCCGAAGAGCCAATCCAAGGTTAGTACTTCAAGCAAGGATGTATTATTGACAACCTTGTAGGTTTTAACCTCATATAGAAATTACCTGCATATGAAATCTAAAACACATAAAATAAACAATGCGAGAGCATAACACATAAAAAACATATACATATATATTTTCCCCTGTATCCCAAAACTGGGAGTACTAGCTTGATTTTTCATTATGTTCCTTTCAATGTTATAATACATATTTATACATGCCGAAGCATCCAATACCATGGACTGAAAACCATCGCGTCCAAAACCATGGACCAAAAACCATTGTGTCCAAAAGAAAAATGTGCGAAAATCATGCACAAAACCATAGGTGGGTCCGCCCAACCTAACAACCCCGCTACGCAATCGGTGCAACAAAGGGGGGCTTATGCCTCCCCTATAACCTCCCAGTTAACTACGTGGACTAGTCGTGGAAAGAATATAACACAACCCAACATTCTCCCACTTTTTGTTTTCTTTCCACAAGGGGCCACAAGAGAGCTTAGTCATTTATCCAGCCCCGCAACGCCCATTGTTTCTCTACACCAAGAGAACTTCTCAGAGCTCACAAATTTTGTCAATGCATCTGTAGTATTCTTCAAAGTGTCCACCTTTACCAGCAACACCTTTGAATGATATGCAGGGTTCTTTGCCAAGAAAATTGCACTTTGGCTGTCACAGTCTGTCCTTATAGCTCCTTGTACTAACCCCATACTTGAACACAATCTCTACAACCAAACTACTTCCTTGCTTGCATGAGTAGTTGCCATGTATTTTGCCTCAGTAGTTGATAATGCCACTACAAATTATTTCTTACTCATCCAACTAACTGCACCTCCAAATAGGTTAAACACATACCCACTTGTAGATCTTCTCTGATCTAGATCTCCAGCCCAGTCTGCATCAACAAAGCCACAAATATTCAACACTCTATCCAATCCTGGTCTTCCTTGGTAGCACAAACCATAATCACTAGTGCCATGCAAACACTTGAAAACCCGCTTCACTGTTTTCCAATGCTCATTTCCTGGTTTTGACATAAACCTACTTAATACTCCCACTACATGTGCAATGTCTAGTCTAGTACAGATCATTGCATACATCAGGCTACCGACTGCACTTGCATATGGAACATGGGACATGTCCTCTTCCTCTTCTTGTGTCTTGGGACATTTTTTAGTAGATAACTTTACACCTACAAGAATAGGAACCTTCACCGGTTTACTATCCTGCATAATAAATCTCTGCAATATTGTCTCGACATACTTCCTCTGGTTTAACCAAAGCTTCCTCTTTGCCCAATCTCTGTTAATTTCCATTCCCAAAATATAGTTTGTAGCACCAATATCTTTCATGTCGAATTTGGAGGACAATTGGGTCTTCAAATCCTGGATAATTTCTTTGTCATTTCCAACTAGCAACATATCATCCACATA
>APFE030043312.1:23204-38530 GCA_000404065.3 Pinus taeda | reverse complement strand
AGTGAACGGAACAACCCAACCCAGCATGGATGCGGAAGGAAAGTGTCATGTTCAAGAGCGACTTGCTACTAATAAAGTTTCTTAAAGTTTTCTTCCCAACTTTCCCCAGTCATTGCTGACTAGTACCTCTTTATTTTTTTCAAGCTTGAGGAGGATAACATATACTTGTTCTATAATCTACCCTTCGGGTGAACCTATCCCTATATTTTAGCAAGCCTAGCGACAATGAAACTCGTTCTTGTCCATTTGGATGAGTTTGCCGCTATTCGGTTTTAACGAGTTTAACGACAAAGATAACTTGGTCTCTTTCAATTTTAGAGAGTCTGAAAGAAACGGAAAGGAGACTCCAAAGATTCTTTTTCATCATATAATCCCTTAAGTCCGAAAAAACGTAAAATAATACAAAAGGGATGAATTTTTCGATAGTTTTAACGAGCCAAACAAGACAAGTGCTCGATCTTTTTGTGTAATAATCCCTCAGGTCCAAAAAGATTAAAATCTAGAGGAGGGATAACACTTCTGATTCCTTTAACGAGCCGGAGAGGCCAATCGCTCAACAATATTTTCATATTTTACGAGTCAGGTGAAAATTAAAGAAGACTCATTTTCGAGGAAAGAGTGATGGTTTCAGGTAGCAGCTGATTCCCGGTAAGATTTGGAATTCTCCAATCAACGCAATGTCACAAGGATGGCTAACAGAATCACTCTTTGCAGATGTTCCTCGAAGGGGCAAAAAATCATATGGGGGTGAATGATCAGCTAAAAACAGAGTGGAGGTGATGGTGAGAACACGACCAAGGCTCAGAAGTTGGCGATAAGGCATTCACAATGGTTGTTTACTGGTTCATTTTTTAATGAGCTTAAACACTGGGGGAAACATTTGCTCATGACTTATGTTTATTTTTTAACAAGCTTGAACTATGTGCTAAAACTGCTTGTGGA
This sequence comes from Pinus taeda, assembly GCA_000404065.3. Lineage (NCBI taxonomy): Eukaryota > Viridiplantae > Streptophyta > Pinopsida > Pinales > Pinaceae > Pinus > Pinus taeda. The sequence continues at coordinate 37,588 of APFE030043312.1, read as the reverse complement.
GGGTTTATTTTTTAACGATCTTGAACTCTACGACAACATTGCTTGCTAGTCGTATGATAAGAATATCTCATTCGAGATGGTATTTTGAAGTGGCTTACATCTCTCAAGCTTTGCCATGGATCCTTTCTTTATGCAAGTTAGAAAACGACTAGCCTTACGGGTTTAAAGGGTTAGAGGTTCTAAAAATTTAAAAAATAAATAACCTCTCTTCACTTGTACGTGGAAAGGTTTGCATGCCCCCAGGCATAGCGAAAAATTTCCAAGTAACCAAGAAAGTTCTATCTGCGTAGCAGATAAAATGATTCCTCGGCGATGTCTATCGAAACAGACAAAGGTGAATGGGGCAGACGCATTCCACTCACATAAATTTAACAATGGTATCTTATTCCAGCCTATTCCCATTTTCCTGTGAGGATGGGTTCACCAAACTAGTCATATATCCCTCGTGGAAATGCACTCTATACCTAAGGTTTTCCTGCCGAAACAGACCAGGGTGCATGCCCCCTGTGTTTCAGTCACACCATCCTGAATCACTTGCGCTCATCAGGTGGATGGACTGGAGACCGATGAGACATTTCTTACGTGAAAAGACCATTTAGGGATGGCGTTTGACTATTTGCAATGTGTGAACCGGGGAATGACATTTGGTCTACGAGCTTGACCATTCTACCTTCATGCGGAAAACACATTACTCTAAAGAGTGAGGAGACGATGACTCCCATGCAATAAATATAGTCACATCCTAGGAGTAGATTATAATCTAAAGGCCCCTGAACTACCATAATGTTCATGTGAACAATTTTCCTTCTTAAAGTAATGGGCACATTTGGAAGGATCCCTAAAGGTCGACTGGTTCCCTTGTCGAAGCCTGTCAGATTTCTCATTTGAGGCAAAAGCAATGGAGAACCAAGCGCTTTCCAAGCAGTTGAAGAAAGGATACTCACAGAAGCCCCTTCATCAATGATGGTACTAACCATGACCATTTTGTAAGCTTGTACAATGATTCTGAATGGTACACTGGTTGGTAAACGGGGTCTACCTAGTAGATTCCAGTCAAAGGAAACAACTAGGTTGCTTGGTGGTGGGACCAAATAGATGGACGAATATGACTCTGGTGAACTTCCTTCCTGCGATAAAGGAATGGGAGGACTGCTCCCAAGCTCATCGAAGTCTGTGTTGAAGAAAAGAATTCGAATGGTGTCGTTCTATTTCTCTTCAGTGACAGTATCATTCGAAGATGAACACTCTGAAGGCAAGACCGGGTCAACTGCCATATCGACCCTTTGACTTTCATCTAGTGTGGATTCAGAGGGTTCATTTTCAATGATAGGTGCTTCGATCGAACACAATGACAGGCCAGCCAGATTTTCAACCGGTGGAGGACTTGGCAAGAGGTTTTTTTATATCTAGGAGGAAGTCGTAGCGGTGAAACTGGATGATCATCCAAAACTCTTTTAGCCTCATCAAGGAAGGGAAAATGACGTGAATGCCTTCACACAACTTACAAGGAATTTTAGGATTCCTTCTTTGTCCATGTGCTTCACTTTCACTGGTTGATGGTGAGCATTCAACATGATCGCCAGAGGTTGATGCTACCGGATTGTGCAAACGAGGAGACCAGTCCCTTAAGATCCGAGGGATGCAGGGACAATCTTGGTGATAGTGGTCTCCATTGCAAATGACACAAGAAGATTTAGGTTTCGACTGCGCGGTGTGAGGATTTTTGCTAGATGACACTTGGTTGCTCCCTTTCGATTTTGGTTCCTTTTTCTCTTTCTGCTTCTTCTTCTTCTTAGTTACTTGATTTTTAGCTTTATCGGCTTTATTAAGCAAAGAGGAAGGAGGAGAGGGAGAATCAGATGAAGTAGAAGGTTAGGAGGCAACTCTAGTGTCGTTTAGTTGCTGATTAGACTGTTCAGGAATTATGGGATTCTGAATGACAGAGGTAGAGAAGAGCCAAACAGGAAAACCAATTGTCAATCCTGGAAGTGACAAAGTGGCCATATGGGGTGGACCAACATCCCCCCAAGAGGAGAAGGGACTAGGATTTCCTCCAAGGGGAAATCCTTGGTTGGTAGACTCCATTTTCTCAACCTGAAGATCAATGGGCGTTTTTGTGATGTTATTCCTATTAAAATAAATTTTTAGACGCTCTGACACAACCTGTTTTTTCAATTTTAAAGAGTCGAGAAAAAACAAAAGATGACTCTAGTCGCCTTCGATTTTTATTGAGCATGAAGTGACAAGTTCTGAGAGGAACTTTTCTTTTAAGGAGTCTGAAAAGGAGCAAAATGGACTTCTCTGGAGATATAGGTAGAGAGGATTACCAAACCAATCACAAAACTGCATAATACTTTTTACGGTACGATAGTTAATCTTCCCGAATGGTGTGCTCGGTGCATTGCGATCAATAGGGCGACAGACACGGCTTCCCAAGGATAAAGGATGTAGCCTATTGTGGTCTCCCAATATATACTCGACGGTACGTGGGAGCACAAGTCCATACTGGCACTTGCTGTCTCGGAGTGGAGGAATCACCCAACCAACACCGAAAGCAATAGTTACCGAGCTTTATGACGTCGGAATACGTCTCTAGCCTAGACCTCTAGATGTTGTGCGTTAAGTTCCAAAGAGTTGTTAGATTCATTGAATTTATTTTAAGTTGATCTTTCTTAACAATTTGGCTTTCAGGTTCACCACGTGATGTGTATATAATTCCTAAAATGCAGTCTAAGATGATAAACAAACGTTTGATCTTCTTTCAGCAATGAAAATCCTAGCTAATAAAGGGAAGAAAGTCAAGAATCTTTTCTTCACAGAGCACAGAGAACATGCTAAATGCATAGTCCTAAATCAAGCCAAGCAGTCAAAATGCAAATGCACATGCATGTATTTGTTTTTAGCCTTCTTAATGTGTGAATGATGTTATGAAAGTTATGTGCGAATCTGAATTACGTTTAAAGTGATAGTACTCAACAAAATTCTTTTTCAAAATGAAGTGAAAGCAAGAGAGACACTTTGCGATTTTGAAATGGAAATTGATTTTCGACACTTTAAAACTACTAATTCAAATCTTATGCAATAGTAACCCTATAATCAACTATCAAGAACAACGGGATTGTTTCCTAAAACTGAAAACGACAGCTACGACACTTTCAGATCTAGAGACGACAGTTCGACTATGCTACTTTTTTCCAAAAAGAGAACTAAAAATGACGCACAATACATAAAACATTTATAGTTCTTTGCACTAAGGAGACGGAATAATGCAATAGAAGGGGGTTTTCATAGAAGTAAACTGACTATAGACAACAAAACTCTTGAATAGGACTGAAAACAGTGAGAAAACTCCACAGTCTAAGGGAAAAGTTAACCCTCCCTAACCATCGCACCTGTTACACAGTGAAATTAGTATGCAGCGCACCTACTACGGCTCGGGAAGTGTGATGCATATAGACTGCCTTGAAGGCAGGGTGCGATGGTAGCAGTGTGAGACTTCAAACAGGATTTCACTCACAGTTTGCAATCTAGTTCAGGTGTTTAGGCCGAATAAGTGAAGATCAGTGTATGTAAAACACAGGGGTGATCTAAGAGGTTATAGAGCCACCACTTAGGGCAATTAGATCGCTCGTAGATCTATTGTTTAATTCATAAACAAAACTCGTAGATAGACTGAAGCAACATTGATCTACTTTGCATTTGTATAACAAATGCAGTTCGAAGGCTAGTTGGCTTGACTTCAGGCTCCATCTGTAAGTTTATAAAAGAAACAAGGATAGATAGGCTAGCAAGTAATCTAGTCGCTCCCCAGCGAAGTTTCCATTTAGTTATCCGGGAATAGTGTCCACTCAGATGCTGCTATTCCCACTAAGATGGGGGGCTATCTTAGAAACAAACAATCAAAGTCTACTATTGTTTTCTTTTATGAAAATAGATAAGAGGAGAAGAAAGAAGACCAACTCGAGTCTTGTGCTTGATTTCCTCTCCTTCTTGATAGAGCTTCGCCGCTTCTTCTTTATCTGCCCATCTTCAAAAGAACCTGTGGAATCACAACAAGATACTACTATCAAAGAAACAAAGATCTAAATTCATAAATAATACAGGATCAGATGTGTATTAACCATATAAATGCATATATAAACAAGTACATAAGAATATGGAAGGAAACAAGAATAGCTTTATTAATATGAAAAGTAGCAAGAGGATTACAACCATGTGCTCTACCCAGCATCATCCTCCAGCTAGGAAGCCCTTCTTCACCTCAAACAAAGCTTAGATCACCCAACACTATGAATTTACACCAGAAAACCAACAACACTTCTCTATAAGATACAAAATTCCAGCCTTTGGATCTCTGTGATGAGAGATCCATATATAGATGATTACAGAGAGGTGAGTCATCTTCTGGGATCTTGATTAGTGTCCTCTCTCTAATAGTTCCTGCTTCCACTTGGAGAATGATGATCTCTTACTCATCCTTGGTTGAAAATAGAGAGGCAAGTGTCAGAGGGGAAGTTTCTAGAAGATTCCATGATCTTGCACCTCGCATTTTTGTCCCTGTCATTTGTCCATTCCTGACCATCGCACCCTATGGAGGATAAAATCAATATGCATCACACCTTGTACATTGGGAAGGTGATATGCATCAAACCCTCTGCATTGAGCTTTCAGTATGGTCCAATTTTGACCATTTATGAGCAGTTTTCAGTGGAGAACTTCTAGGATATGATGTAATCAGCTGACCTTATTCCTTTAGGCAGTGAAGCAACACTTTTAGGGATTTAGGAGCCCTCAGTTTATGGACATTTATGATTGGGGTTGGAGTGCCCAAAAATGTCTATAACAATGAGTCAAAGGAGTCAACATCATGTTTATAAGACCCTTCTGAGCAATTTTTAATTGTAAAAGTAACTATTTTTGAGTCTAGAAAGTCTTGAAATCTCCAAGAGTACATGTCAGCGCTGGGATCTTGAAGTCACCCTAAAGGAGGGAATTTGACCCCTTGAGAAGGCTATATAAATAGAATTTTTATTTCATTAGACACACTCACAATTTCGATTGACAAGAAATAGTTCGATCTATAGTTAGGTACCTGCAAGAAGGAGAGTGAAGGTCAAGAATAAGGAAGAAGGATGAAATTTCTTGGTTTTTTGGGCTCTTTCTCTCTAATGTGTGAAAATTTCTAGGGTTTCTAGGTTGGAAAAAGAGGTTGAAGTTACAAGGACAAGTTGCAATAGGATGAAGTGTAGAAACTTATAGCTTAGAGGAAGGAAACTCTGTTTAAACCTCTCTATCATTAGGAAGAGTCATATTTCTCTTGGAAGCTCCCAAAAATAGGTTGTATTAGAGTTTCTTTAGTAGCTACAATGTTGAAGTTGCAGATCGAGTAACAGTGTTATAGATGGTAGGTCTAAATTGTAGTGTGTAGCAGTTTTGAGTAGATACGAGAAGAACTTAAGGAATGGTTTGACTTAGTACTATAGAAGGACTTGGTATAGGGATTGGGTCTTTGTATATCATTTGAAGCAGATTCTTAGAAGGGAAATTTTTTTGGGTTTTATCCTTGGAGGGGTTTTTCCCTGCCTTAGACCCTACATCTGTGTCATATTTTGTTGTTGTTGTTTCTTGATATTGTTTGATGAAAATACCTAACTAAATAACATAAAGAAGATAATTGTGATTTAAAATCAAGTAATAAGGTTAAAGAAAGTAAGTTTAATAAGATGCCACTTTATCATTTTCTAACGTGCCAAAGAACTCAATCTTTATTGGATTGAACATGCTAAGATGGATCAAATCATGGACACTAAGATAAATGATACCCATCGACAACACATACAACTCTATTGGGTTGTCAAACTAGAATAGATTCTTCAACAAGGAAAGTGGCTCACTAGGAACCAAATTGAACATAAGTTTCCTAATATAATGATGGAACTTGACACAATGGAGACCATTTCTTCCTAAAGGGGGAAAAATTACCCATATGGACATTGGTGGCCATGCACCTCTTCAACTGTATCAATGATCCTCTGTCTTTTTGGCATTTGTTTCTTGGTTTGCAAAATTTTGTAGTCATTTCGAGGCGTTAAATGATATTTTTTGGAAATTTTGGGGACCAAGGAAATCCCTCACTAAAAGTTGTCTTTCATCGATATTTCTATCCAATGAGCTATCGTACGTCGCAAAATGGATAGTGTGGGAAAAGGTTTTGCCCCAAGTATGTTGATGTATCAACTAACCTTAGGTCCTGCAAACCTTTTCAATTTTCATCTTCTAATGTTAGGGTTTTGGACCTAAAAGTTTCTTTCTTTATGTTAAAAGGCCATTCTTTCATCCTCTTGTGCTATGTTTTGCAAATGTGTGTAATTTCCATCTCTCTCAATTTAAAGATAACTACCACCATTATAGCTAGTTTTTGTTCTACAATATTCTAATATTTCATTTATTAATATAATTTGGGTTTTCACTATATTATTATGCTTTCTATTATATTTCACTATTTTTGATCCATTTAATTTCATTCATTTCATTTCATTCCTTGTATAACTCATATCACCATTTCAAAGAAAGATTTAACTTTTCAACCAACTAATTGGAAAATGAAGGGCTGACTCAAACCAAGATATCAAGGGTCTATCTATTATTAAAAAACCCTTTGAAACTACAACAAGATTGGAAAATCCTAAAAATACACAAAAAATTAGCCATGGGAGAGGGACAAAATGGTGGAGAGGAGACTCAACATATATTTAGCTAAGGTAGCATCCCATATGGGGTGATTATGGGAGGGGATGACATAATTAATGCATATCAATACTATTCTTGCTTGAATACTAGGAATGACACCTAGAACATGCATGCAATGTGTTATTTCACCTAACTCATACATGTAGGGGAATGATGAGAAGGGAGGGGAACTCCCAAATAGTGGTTGTTAATCAATCAATCATGCATGAATCCTCTAAAAGTTTGACTTCAAAATACCCATGTGACTAATTATAACTAATGGTGTTGATATAGTGAGTATGACCATAGAAGTGAGAGAAATGATGGATGAGTGAGGGAATACAAAGAAATTCTGGCAAAATTGAGAATGGGGATGATCATGGTATCTAGTATATAAGTGATAATTTTTCAACTTGACAATATTGAAGATCCTAGTCTTAGGCTCCTTTTGAATTTGGCATGTTTACATTGGCTTTATTCATATAACTATGATGGCTTTAATTTGAATTAGTTAGTTAATGTTTCCTATTCATGTGTCTAGGAAAAAATCCTTAAGAGTTCACCCATATACTCTATAGTATGATGAGGGAAACAATATAGCAACAATTGTAACAAGACCAAGCATAGGAGCTGTTGCAATTATCAATTTTGTAGTTTAGATTATGATGAATAAATATGGGAAGAAAGGTCAAGGGGGGAGGAATAGGAGGGTCTATGGTTGGTCCAACAAAGGTTACTCCACTTCCAACCTACTCTATTCCCCCTACGTAGTGATGAGTGACATATGGGAGATGAAGGAGGGGTTCTACTAGTAGTACTCATCAAAGGCACATGTACAAATGAAGGATTTAGAGAAATATATGGTGTATAAAAGGAAGAGTGTAATGGAGGACTAGATTATGGAGGAAATGCATGATTAAGTCTTAAAACCCGCAAACTCATTCTCCAAGGGTACTAAATATTTTAAGGCCATGCAAACATACTCGATCATGCAGAAAATGGTGGTCTTGGAACTAGGTAAAGAATAGGGAGCCTAGGATATCACTCTCCACACAATTAAAGTATTTAGAGGAAAATTTAAACTAATGTTTAGGAAGGGGTAGTGTGTTGGATTTGTCGTGAAACTAGAGGAGAAAAATCAACCATTTAAAGAGGTTGCAAGGGAATTTAAGATCCAACCCAATCAACCAATCAACTTGGATGAAATGGGATCACTCTTTAGCACAAAAATTGACCAAAAAAGCCTATATGTGACATATGCTAAGAAAAAGGATGTTACGAAATATCCCTCACCTTTGACACAATAATTAGCTTTAAGATATAAGATTTATTTTATAAATTATTAGTGAGGAATATAAACCTCCATTAGTTATGGTAGAATCACAATTTCTATTTTCCTTAGGAAATTTTCTACACAATATGAATTGTGACCTAAACATAACAAAATCATTAAGCTACACAATGACTAGTTCCTCCAAAAGTAGTCAACAACATATTGCCTATAATTACCAGTTTACTCATCTAATGAGACATAATTTATTTTACATAAAAACAAACAAACAAACATGAATACCTTGGTTTCCGCATTTTGATGCAAACACCATGGTGGTATCCAAAGTTCCCATGTGGGTTAGGTTATATAATATACTATTGCATTTTTGGCATCACAAAGTATTAGAAGGAATTGAGAATTCTTTGGGGAAATTCTTAAAGGTGGATGAAGATCGAGTCTCAAAAGGCATTTTCACCTTTGGTAGAATATTTGTAGAGGTAGGCCTTAGAAAAGGTTAACTTGATTGTATTTTTCTATTTCACAGCAATCTAAAGTGGTCACAACCCCTTTACTATGAGAATCCAACTTCTCGATGTCATACGTGTCTTCAAACTGATCATCTTCAAAGTGTGCTTTCTCAAGTTAAAAGAAAAAAGATACGACCTCAGAAGCCAAAAGTTTGGCAGCTTTTAGAAACTCAGGAAGCAGAATCAAAATGCATAGAAACCCCAGAAAACGCTACAAACAAAAATGATAAGAAATCCCATGACAGCTTGTAGAAGGAAGAGGCTGAGCATAATTTTGCGTTAGTTCTGATGCCTTCTGTTCAACAACAATAGATTGAGATGATTACATCTGAGAAAGAATTAAGTGGTACCAAACAAATTCATGCATCAGAAAGTTTGAATTGTGATAAAGAAATCCCACTAAATGTAAAAGAGAGTCAAATGACTATTGTATCATCCAAGCCCAACTCTAGTGGTTAGCGGAAAGTGGAAAAAAACAAAGGTAAAAAAGAGTAGGCTAGTGTTAACTCTCTAATGAGTTTTTATTGATCTTGGACACTAAGATCTCCTGGTGTATGCATATGCCTTTTAGCATATACATTATATATTTTTTTCTCAATTATGAATAAAATTATAATTTTCCTTGAGAAAAAAAAAAAACCCTAAACTATACAGATCCATTAAATGTTTTACAATACATAATATGTTTTAACCTTTCTAAAACATGATACAATATGGATATTCTAAAAAATTAACCACAATAACCCATTATTTATTAAATGTTCTTTTATTTTGGTAATCTAGAGACATATATGATTTATGGTTTGGCTTCAAAATTCTTATAAACAAAATAAAATAAAATTTTTCTTATCAAAGTTTAAAAAAAGTAAGGAATTATATGGCTTATTTTAAAATATTATTTTGCTTGAAGTGCTTAAAAATATGTATTCCTAAATCATCATAATTTCGATTAATTCAAAATATAAGAAAGTTGGTGTTATAATAAATATTTTGAAGCTATGCGTTATGTGATTATGTGAGTGCATGCATGACATTTTAAGAAAATCAAATTTTTATCTTCAACAATTTTTAGTGTCACAAAAATTACAAATTGTTCCAACCTACAAAGTTTTAGGAATTGTCCAACACATTATTTCATGAGGATTTTTATGGAAGTATGTGCCTATTTTAGCAATGTTGATTTTCTTTTTTATGTTTGTGCAAAAAAATGATCTTTTAGGGAATCAAATCCTTATAGTATCTTAATTCTATTCTACTATATTATTTTATATTGCATTGCCATTTCTCCATAAATCTAGATGTAATAATATTTTTAATACTTTGAAAATATTTTGAGAATGCCTCACAACTCTTTTCCCGTTGCTCACGCCATGCATAATATTAATGAGACATATCTTTTGTAACAATAATGTTTTTGTGGAACAATATTTTAAAAACTAGGTGGGATTTTTAAGAAAACAAAGGAGATGATAAACATAATTTATCTCATCATCAAACTTATGCATTAGGGTTTATGCTCTAACATGCCTCTCTTTCATGCATTTTCACATGATGTGAGAGAGTAAAGTAACATCCTTGGTGGTTTCTATGAGTAATTTAATTTAGTTTCACACTTTTTTTTATGTACCTTTGGAAGCAACAAATTACAATAATTTCAACTTAAACAATAAGAAATGGGTGTAGTCATGCTGGATTGTCATGTTTGTAAAAGTTTATAATGCATGTAGGGAATTTCTTTAATTTTATATTATTTTGATACAATTATGACACCTTTCAACATTTCTTCTTTTCTAATAAGATAATAGATGAATATGTCTCCCTTGGTTTAGTAAGATTGAGATATGCTCAATATATGAATATAAAATATAGTGCTCACACATCATATTAATATGTAATCGTGTTTGATATTGGAATTTAAAATTTTTTATTTTGTGATTGTATTTAAAATTTAATAGTGTGTATATTTATCATTGCGTATCTAAAATATCAAAAGGTTACTTTTAAGATTCTAAAATAGGCTTAAATGGATTTAGAACCTTGGAAAACCCACCTGGGCACTCCAATTTTGCAGATTAAACAACCTAAACTCAAGTTTTTAAAAATATTTGAGAGATTTTGATTAAAATTAACCATAAAACATGTCATGAAATAGATCATTTCATCTATAAGTTAGACTACACTTAAATAATCTAACCTATAGACAAAAAATAATTAAAGAAAGAATGTGATTTTTTGTTGTTTAGAATATGCATAAATAAATTCAACACCTTGAACACAAAGGCTGCATCATGAACACAAAGGAAAAAGTTATGGCACTCTTGGGACTTTTATGGTTCTCTAAATATTTGAACATCCCTACATTCCATATATTTGCAGACTCCAAGATTCTCATTGATTATGTATTGGGACAAGCAGAAATTTAATAAACCATGCTCCAAGGATGAGTTTTCTAAGTTAAACAACTTTGGGTTTCATATAAGGGCTCAACGATTGAGCACATTGGAAGGGAGTTTCATCAATTTGTAGATAGACTCTCGAAGAGGGGGTTACTTGATGAACTGGGTGAGATGCACATTGAGATCAAGATAGAGGATAATATTTTGGATGCTGGGATGATACCTCTTCCTGGATAACTTCTACATTCCCTAGAAACTCTCATATGATTGCCAAGATATATTATGTTGGTCATGGTTTTTATATATTCATTTTTTGTGTTTTTTCTCTATTGTACATATATACTCTATGTATAAGCTTAGGTTGCTGACAAAATTAGTTTTTCTATGCTCGCACAGTTTCTCGCCACGGTGGTCTATTTGTTTGGTCATGCCAATATGTCATTGATTTCTGAACTGCACACATGACATTTGATGATATGTATACATCTGTATGTATGCTGATATCCCCTCTATATGTATTTCTCACATTTTGATGAATATAATGTTTTTTTCCCTACTAAACAAAAAAAAAATCAACACTTTAAAAAACCCTATAAAACACTTCAATTCTACAACTCATGTTTTAAAATCTTATTTTTAAATTTTAATATTTTAAAGAAGATAATTTCATTTGAAATAATTTATTTAAAGTGTGTATTAAATTTACTTTCATATTTTAAAATATACTTATTTTAAAAATTATATTTTAAAATATTTCAATTAAATTATATATTTTTATTTATTCATAACTATTAACATATAGCCATTTTTTCTTAATCTTTTATAATAATGAAAAAACATAATAAATTTAAAAATAACTTTTCAAATGGTGCTTTTTGACTTTGCAAAAACATCCAACAATACATAAGTCTTTTTAAAAAGTCTCGTTAAGAATCTTAACCTGGCCTCTACCCACTTTGTTGGTACGTCAATATGCATAGTTACAGGGGTACCGTTCCCAGGTATTGGAGAGCATGTATTTCAAGCTACCTTGTTTCTCGGAGCTTGGGAGTTAGTTGGAAACACTCCAAAATCTGCAGGAGCTTCAACAAATATTTTGGAGCTTTTCAGGAGCTTCACTGCAACAAATTTTTGACATTATGGGAGCTTCAATGCAATGAATAATTGCAAACTTAGGTGTATTAGGGAGCTGGAACTATGAGGAGGGAAGGGTATGTTGTTGGTTTAGATCTAGATATGGGTATGGAACTAAGAGAAACAATCCATTTATGGAATGCCATTATATCCAAATGACGATGAGGCATCTGGTCTATCTTGATCTTTGTCACTACAAAGCTATTCATTCTCCTCATATACACTGATGGTGGATATATATAAAAGCATTTAGACAGATTGTTGGCCACTTGAAAAACCATCATTATCGTCTGGGCTAAATGGACAAAAGATAGAATACTAAAGAACAAAAATAGTTGAAATTATGAAATATAAATAGTATTAATTTTTTTTAATTCAATTTTCATATTTATTTAAGTATAAATATATATTAACTTTGGAAATTTATAATTTATTATACAACTCTCTTAAAATAACAGTGGTTTTAAACTCTAGTGGTTTTCTTTTTAATATATATATATATATATATATATATATATATAAATATTAATATATATATATATATATTGGTGAGGTTACATCAAGGGCGAGGAATTGACCCAATGACTTAACATATAACGTTGCATTAAATCACCTAATAATTGAGTAATAACAACCTTTTTTCTCGTTTGGGAGTTCTCCATGTTTGTTTGCTCAAAAGGAATTTGATTGGCAAATCGTTGATCCATTAATATTTTGATTTTTTTTTGCAATGTTTCAAAGTTTAATCTTTTACATATTTCTTTGCAAGATGAAATTTCATTAGCAAGTTTTGGATGGAAATAAATTAAATATTTTTATTTTATTTTTAATATATATTAAATTTTAATATATCATATGATTGCTGCTCCCAATTATTACTATAAATTCATGCAAAACTTTTAGCCATGCTGGAGACTAGTTCCCAGCTATGGGATGTGATATATTTTAAACATAATTATTCCATTAACACCTTTGAATCCTCTTGATCTTTTCCCATCTAGACCTAACAGAAAAAGAATATCAAATACCGTGCACAAACTTATTATTTCGCTCTTTGATAACAATAAAATATAGTTCACATATTCCCTCCGTTCCTTCCATAACAGAAAAAACAGAGATAATACGTGCACAAACTTATTATTTTATGAATGTGATCATAAATTTCACTCTCTGATAACTATAAAATATAGTTCACATATTCACGGGATCTACTTGTGCAGAGCTTATATTTGGTAAATTCAAGTTTATCAAGTTTGTGAATTTAAAAGCTGTGCACATAGTAAACAATTCCCTCAAATCACACACCGATAACTTAAAAATGCACTTCTTGTGCTAGTATTATTATTATTCTTGCTTCAGTCCTGGAAGTAGGGGTAACATCTTTTCATACTAGGAAGAGAAATGAGTCACATCTGAGATGATAAATGAAGAGATTGTTATGAAACCAGCTCAAGAAAAAATAGAAAAGATAGATCAATGCCTTATAATTCAGCCTCTTCGAGGGGGCAACCTCCTTTACATTACATAAATGAACAATTCTTGGATGATTCAAATGAAGAGACCTCCTCTGTATACATAGGAGTCTAAGGGGTCATAACATAATCAGAGCCTACATAACAATAATAATGTAAGGGCAAACTAATAACAATAGTGGCCTTCTATGGGGCACAATAGTAACAATATGGGCACTACATGGGTACATCAATATAATAAGTGGGTTGTACTAATAACAATAAGGGGTTACACTAGTAGTATAGGGCCTAACATGCCCCTCTCCTTCAAAAAGTGTTGTCCTCAACACTTGAGTAGTTCTTGATGCTTCTGTATAAAATTCTTGTCCTCCTATGTGGAACCTTCAGTGGGTAAATTCTTCCACTTGATGAGATACTCTGAAATTGATCGATTTCGTAGCTGTCGGGTTCTTGTTTTTGTGACTGCTCCAGGTTCTAATATGGTTTTTCCTTCCTCTTCAATTTCTGGCAATATTGTTTGAATTGGGATCTTTTGCAACTTTTGAATAAGTGGCCATACTTCTTCGTCCTTCTTCCATTCATCCCTTTTTTCGTTTATCCAATCTGTTTGGATAATAGAAATAGCACAAAACAATTCTTCCACATCCTCATCCTTGAAGAGTCTTCCCATTCGGTAAGGTTGCCATTTTTTAAGTGTATGTAGTATTGCCAACATTTCCTTCTCATAAATAGCTTGCTTGAGATGTAGTAGTAAAAATACCTAATCACCTACATAAAAACATTTTTCACTATGATGTTGATCTACCTGTTGTTTCGTTTGATTTTGCACCGAAGTGGCGTTATCCTTTAAAAG
>APFE030043309.1:87617-108072 GCA_000404065.3 Pinus taeda | reverse complement strand
TAAATTTTAATATAGAGTAACTTAGAGTTTTAGAATAATTTATGTAAATGAATGTATAGTGATGTGTGGTTTAAGGGTAAGTTTATTTGGGCAAAGCTCAAGAGACTGCAGTTCAAATCTCATTAAGTACAATGACTTACGGTGGTGGCGGCTTGATCCTGGGTGTAACGCCCTGGGGACTGGGCGCTCCGTGCACGGTGGGCGACCCTCTCACCTGACGACAAACGACAACATGACCGAACGACGGTTCGGGCAAAACATGACAGTGCGACGATTAGTGCCGGGTCCATTCATCATTATGGACAAACAGCAACAAGCGAGGCAGCAATGGGGCGATCGATCCAGAGATGAAGGGCACGCGACATAAAGAGCACGAAGGCCGATAGAACATGTGGGTGGCGTTGGTCGGCTTTATAACCAAAGACCGACCCGCCACGATATTGTTCTCACCGACTACCAAACGAACATCACATAGCGACAAAAGATGGACGTGATACGCGGAGGACCATTACCATAATGGAAGCGTATGGAGTAAATATATTAGGCTCGAATGGGAGATAATATATGCATGGCGTTATACACTAAAATAACCCATGACCGAAACCTTGTATTATAGAAATACACACATACATGTGGAGGATTAAAATAATATAAGTGGAGCACGTATGTGGAACAAACGTGGGCATATAAACCACAAAGAAAGCATACGTGGGCAGACCGACAGGCTTATGAGAATGGCGGTGGATTAAAGTAATCAAAATGGAATATTACGTGGGCTTTCGCATATGAAATGGGACGTCGGCTTAACATAAGGCGCCCCCAAACCATGGAGAAGCAAGCGTATATATTTGGGAATGAGGAGAGCTCATTCCTCATCATGGAACTCATTCGATAGCTCTCTCATCTTCGCTCTTAAGGACCTTCGCATGAGAAGGCGCAATGTAGGACGCAAGTTTCCAAAGGAACAGCGCATTAGTCTATGCGCTCAGTGGGTTAAAAGACTTCGCATTCTTCAGTTGGTACTCGTGCAGAACAGGTTCGGTAAAGGGAAGATTGGATACACGGTTGCTGCAGGTTCGGTAAACGCTACAGGTGGTCCGGGAGGTGCCTGTTTACAAACGAAAGCTGCGGAACTGGGGTATGACAGCAGTCTTGCTGTATTAAACAGAACTCGGGTTATGGTTGTGCCGGTCTGGTGTAATACCGTCGGTATATAAACTCTGTTGTAACTGTGTAAGCCGTGGAGGTTAGTACACGGGCTTTGTTATAATCCATATTATTGTGCGGTCAGGGTTGACCCATGCACTGTAAACGAATTATTGACCGGTTAATGAAAAGACTTTGCGGGCAGTTCGGGTGAGCTGCACCGCCCATATAATTGGTGTTCTTATGTGTTATTGGATGCTGTCATTTATATGGTGAATGGTTATTAACGGTTGTTGAATGGTTATTATATGCACTTGGTAATTATAAGGGAACGTAATCATAATTAGAGATTGCTGTGGATTATAAGATTACAAGTGTTGTTTAAATAAGAAGTGGTTATAAGTATAATGTTCGTGTAACAAAGTGAAACGAACGTTTGGTAAGGCGTAGTCTGAGGGTAACGTCAAAGACTTGCCCGGCAGTGCCGCACATCCTTAGCAAAAAAATTATAGGAAGGCTAAGGGCGTGACAAGTGGTATCAGAGCCAGTTTCGGTGCTGGCGTTCAGGAAAGCTGCTACACACTTCGTGACAAGTGGTTGGCTGGACGACGGAAGCTGTTACACATTTGCACTTGCGACAAATGGTATCAGCAATGGCAATGAACAGGTTGAACCGTGAAGCTCAGATGGGGACGGTTGAACTTGGTAAAGGCTTGGACACCCAAGCGAAATTGAAGGTGAATCTGCCTGATCTAAGGCAGACATCCGAAGGAACAAGAAGACAGTTCGATAGTGGCAAGATGGAGTATGGGATCCAGGATGCGGTTGAACGGTCTGAGTACTCAAACTGGGAAAAAGTGCAGGCGACGCTCGATCAAATTCGGGAACGCTGTTCAGAACTCCGAGGAGAGCTGAACGAACTCAAGAACCAGTGCGAGTGTAGGCTTGACCAGGTTGACAGAAACATCCGCTTAAGAGACTTAAGCCTCCAAGAGGTCTTCAACAAAAGAGCTCGGTTAAGGGAGAAACGGTCCATGGTGGAGATAAAAGTCAAACGGGTCGAGGAAGAAATAAGGAGGAGGCTCCTTGGAAAAAAGGTAGTCATAATCGGGCAGGAAGAGATTGATTACATAAGCAAACTTGGAGCAGAATGTCGAGAAGACATGCGAAATTCCAAGGACTTGACGGAGGGCCGGAACTCGATGGACGGAGAGCTTGGATCAAAACAGGCCGGACCGGAACGGGACAAAGTAAAGACATTGAAATGTTGGCTTTGTGCGGGGCCTCATGCGGTGAAATGGTGCCCTTTGACACAAAAGGGACTGGTTGGAGACGAAGGTGAAATCGGGAAAGATGGAGTTGTGTACCCTTGTTCGAGGCCGGAACCTCAACCTGGTACTAGTGCAAGGTCAAACACACGGAGGAAAGAAGCTGTTGAAGATAAGGTCCGAGGAGTCGAAGCTGTGTGCGCTCGTTCAAGACCGGAACCTCAACTCGGTACTAGCACGAGGCCAGACACATGGAGAAAGGCTCAGGAAGATTACCTTCAGCAGATGGAAATGGCAGGCTCAGACAGATGGGCAGATTTGATGGATAAGGGAGAGCCACCCGGCTCACTCCCTTGGTAGTCCTTTTATATGAACAGAGGACTCGGGCTCATTGTTGACTGCTCAAGGCAGTGAGCCTGTGATGATACTTGGGCAGGACAGATGGTCTCAACGGGCGCATGAAATGGGGGTTCCCATGAAATGACGGAGGGATCATGAAGCGAGTATCTATACTCGGACAGGAGGTTTATCCATTCATGGTGGACTTGGAGGTTTGAAGTGTCGGGGAGCCGAGTTGATGTCTGATTCCGACTCGATGTAGTATGGGATGCATACTCCTGCAACGTGCATAGGATCATGAAACAGGAGGGTGACATGACATGTAGGACTGAAGAGGACACGATGGTATGGAGGTTGTTAGGACGACAACCGAATAAGGTGGGGGAGGATGTAATGCCCTGGGGACCGGGCGCTCCGTGCACGGTGGGCGACCCTCTCACCCGACGACAAACGAAAACATGACCGAACGACGGTTCGGGCAAAAAATGACAGTGCGACGATTAGTGCCGAGTCCGTTCATCATTATGGACAAACAGCAACAAGCGAGGCAGCAATGGGGCGATCGATCCAGAGATGAAGGGCACGCGACATAAAGAGCACGAAGGCCTATAGAACATGTGGGTGGCGTTGGTCGGCTTTATAACCAAAGACCGACCCGCCACGATATTGTTCTCACCGACTACCAAACGAACATCACATAGCGACAAAAGATGGACGTGATACGCAGAGGACCATTACCATAATGGAAGCGTATGGAGTAAATATATTAGGCTCGAATGGGAGATAATATATGCATGGCGTTATACACTAAAATAACCCATGACCGAAACCTTGTATTATAGAAATACACACATACATGTGGAGGATTAAAATAATATAAGTGGATTGCCTCACTCATCTGAACTAACCCACTAAATTATATTATAGTACATAGCACTTGAACTAACACATTAATATACATTGTAATGCATGTTTTTTTAACCAGCGTTACCTAAGTTTTCCAAGTTTAAAACCCTAAATTCTATAATTTTTAGTTGAGGTAATAGTTTTCAAGTAAATCCAATTGAGTTTATAACACATACTGTCGTAAATCCAAATACCATCTTATCTTGTTTTGACGATAACCAGTTTTCCAATCTACATATTGTAATTGTCCAAAGTGGCGTATGCTGTCGGACCAACGATTTCGACCCTTTTCCGTTCGCCTTCTGGTAACTGCATTCCTCCAAGCGGCGTCAACACAACTGCCATTTCCACCTCCGTTGACGTGGTCGTTTATTTATGCCATTAAAAAGAGTGATAAAATCCAATTGCAGTCTCCACCTCCATTGACGTGGACGTTTGTATGTAACCTTAAAAGAGCGGTCCCGTCCGCGCCCATTTCAAATTTTTTGTCTAACAATGGAGCGCCAACTACATTCTTCATCATGATTAACACTATGAACGTTGATTGATACAGTTAACCGGAATGTTAAAGAAAACACTAAATCATTTAATTAAATTTAAAAATAACTTAGGCTTAAAGGATGATAAGATGTTTATAATAAATACAGTAAAATACTTATGAGATATTTATAAAAAATAATCAGAAAAATAACTAATGACATATTTTGTATAAAGGAATTGTTTTTGGTGTGATTTGTTGAATTTTTTGGTGCTAGAACCCGGTGGAAAAATTTAAGGTGAAATCTTGATTTGTGTTATTTAAACTAGTTGTTTTTTACTATATCATCACCCTAAAAACTCTTAGGACATTTCCATTGTCCAATAGTTAACCATGAAACAATTGAAATAGAATAAACATTCAATACCAAAGCATTTTCATCCAGAAACATAACCATGTTAAATGGACAAATATATAACCATGTTATATGAACAAATATGTTTTCATCATATTTACATTATATTGTTTCGTTAAATTTTGATTACTTATTAAGGTTAAATAAATATTATAAATGGAATAATTTCAAATTTAGATGTGTTAAAATCAAAATTCCAAAATTACTTATATACATTTATTAATTGATGATTGGTTATTTGATATTCCAAATAATAATTAAGATTTAAATAACAAATTAATTTTGAGAGAGGAACTTCTCGATTAAGAGTGTTATTTTATTGCTTATTATTCATCATAAATGTAGAAAATGATTTCATGAATGTATTCATATATACAAGAACATTGATTTAGAGTATAAACAAATTTTCATCTCTACTTTATGTATGACAAGATTTTTTTAAAATGATGAAACTTATGAAGAGGTTTTGGTATATTTTCTTTGGAGCTTTCCCATCTGAAATTTAACGTCAAGAATTAAAATTTTATTCAATTTATGTTGTTGTTTTGTTTTACATTTCATAATAACCAATGTTTGAGAGTTCACAAAGGTAACATTCACGAAACCTTTGGTGAAATGTTGAAATTTGTATTTTGCTTTTAACTATAGCGAAAAAATTTATACAAAATTCATTAATGCATACAATGATGCTTGACATAGTAGGAATCCCAATCATTTTACTAAGAAAAAGCTAACATGAAACTCACATTCACTCCATTTCATTTCATGAATTCTCCCTATTGTAAGTTCATTAGTACTTATTAGATGGCTAACCCGAAAAAGACATCGATTGAGGCTTACAATAGAGATAGCTAGCCTAAAGGATTGGCCTAAAAACCTTCTAAGTAAAACACAAAACACCCAAACACTTGACCTAACCCACAAGTTAAATTAAATTAAAATTAAAATTATAAAAAATTATTCACAAATTAATTAAATTAAATTAAATATAATTAATTATTTTAAACTTATTATAATTTTATAATCTCAAATTCTAAAATAAAATAATACACACAAATTAAATCTCATTCACACATGAAATTAAATTAAAACTTACATTACTTGAATTAAAATTATGAAACCTATAAATTTAATGATAGTACACTTTAAAATTGAACTCCATTCACAAATTAAATTAAAATCAAAATTAATTAAATCAAGTCCACCATTAAAAAAAAAATTAAAAGAATACAAAACATACTTCCCTTTTAGAGCACAACCTGAAACCTTGCTAGTTGTCTCCTCAAACCCTAACCCCTAATAGATTCTCATTCGCTGATTGAACTGCGAGCAAGGATTGGAGGTGGGACCCGTTTCACGATCGACGACTTCCTTTACAACATAACCGCATCATGTTACCAACATAATTTCAAAGCAATCTCCATCACATAACCGAGTTGCGTTCACGATTTCCACATTCATAATTCAGTGAAAACCATTCGCCTGCCAATCATTTTGCCAAGTAAGCCATTCATCTAAGTTGTACAGAAAAGTTAACTAGTTATCCGACGTGTAATGCACACTTCAACCAATATTTTGCCATACTACAATGTACGCGGACTTTCGTCGGTTCTCCAATGTTGTGTTTTCTAATCGTGTAAATTTTCCTAACTCTCGCTTCAACAAATATTGCAAAAATAATATTTATAGTTAAAATATTGAAGAATCTGGTCTCAAATTTCGGAATATTGAAGAAAGCTCAGAGAATAAGAAATCGAGAGACAGAAATATTTCATTTCACAATATGCATTAAATGAACACAACACACCAAACGGAGGGTTCGAACCCCCGACCACAAGATTAGGAACCTTGGGCTTTAACTACTAAGCTAGCTGGGTTACTCCTTTTGACTTCCCACTTAAATCAAACTCCAAAATTATTACCTTCAATGAATTTAGGTTAAATTCAACACAAATAGTTTACTATTAATAATTCCACATTGTGGACATGCTCTTGAATTGCATTAACATCAACTTTCAGTTTATTCTCGGTTTTGAGCGTCCACATTCTTGTTTTTCTTTTCAAAGGATGGGAATGTTTTAATATATCTATAGATATATTCAAAAAAATATGATGGAAAGATTAATTACATAGACCATGAAACAGCCAAATTGCAAAGTTGAGACTATTGCAATCTCCATGTCACAATTTGAATTGAATCCTCCGTGGAAAAAACATCGGAAATATTACAAACTAAGATGCCAGATTTGAATTAAATCTTTCATGAAAACAACAACGGAAAGAGGGCGACCATAGTTGCAGATGACTCTACGCTGAACATGAATTTTATTATTGAATTATCAGTGTATCTAACCCTTTACATAGGTCGAGATTTTTGTTTTCAAATAAATATTTGTAATTATAATCTGTAGTATATAATATTTTTTGATATTTCATAAATTTATTTATTAGATTGTAAAATATTTTACTAATCATTTACATTTTCACATTTCACTACTAGATTTTATATGGAAAGGACATTTCTTTCGTCTATTAGCCCAAAGATTAATGGTAACTACAATACGGGGTCCAAATGATTAGTATACTTTGTAAAAATAAATCAGTATATTTTTATATTTTAATATAAAGTAACTTAGAGTTTTAGAATTTTTAATAATTAATAATTTATGTAAATAAATGTATAGTGATGTGTGGTTTAAAGATAAGTTTATTTGGGCAAAGCTCAAGAGACCGTAGTTCAAACCTCATTAAGTACAATGACCCACGGTGGTGGCAGCTTGATCCTGGATCTCCCATAAATTAGGACCATAAATGAACACTAACAATTGACTTGACACTGGGTCTCCCATAATTATGGTGAATGTCTTTTCTTTTGGATGTAAATGAAGATTATAAAGCTCTTTTATGGTTCCCATTATTAGTCTTTTGGTAAATTTTTATATAAGGTTAATTAAAGTTATTAATAATGTATATGTAAATGCACTTTTTAAATTATAAATTTTTTTATTGATTAAGAAGCTTATTGAGACTGATTAACTTAAGCTCCAGGTCACTGTTAAAAAAAATATTTAAAACTTTAAAAAACCATATAAGATTTGCATTGAAACATATCTTCCACGTCACCAGCGTGTCGTTGGATTAAATTAATTGATGTTCTAGATACGCAAATTATCGTTGGCTGGAATTAAAGCGCCATCGACCATATTCCCGATGTGTCATTGTGCTAGCTCCTTGGATATCGAAAGAGCTGCGTCACACTTGCAAGTTGTAAATACCACCCAAACTAAATGACTGAGACCTGCTAGCACCCGCATTTCCTTCTTGTTAGCATAAGGTCTACGAAAATGAATATTTTTGAAATCCAAGTCTTAACCATGAATAAAGCAACTTAGGTTGCTTTAACCCTCATTTTCTTTGGGTCAATCTAACTGTTAGTCAACCTCTTTGGACTCTGATAAGAACCGTCGGATGTTCTTCTTCCCATTTGACGGAGGTTAAAAGCCCGACCATAATATTTAAAAAAAAAATCAATTATTAAAAACTAACCTGGTTGACTCTACCAATCTAGTTGCCAACTCGTACTTGTAAATTGGCTGGACTGTATGCTTATTAATCTGCTGGTCAATCGATCTTTGGAAATCTTGTAGGGCGAAATTTCCTTTGTTGTGATTTTTAGTTGAGTTAATTCTAATCCAAATGAGTTTATAACCAAAATATATGGTAATTAAAATTTACTCTTGTTTTGACAATAACCAGCTTTCCAATCCACATATTTTGTTATACTGAAAAACTAAAAGAAATGCCGAAAAGGAAACAAATGGCGTAAGCTGTAGGGCCAACGATTTGGGCCCTTCTCAGTTAGACGTTTCCGATATCGTCCTCCGATTCTGGTTATCCATATTCCAGTAACTCAATTCCTTCAAGCGGCGTCGTGTTTCAACCCAACTTGCCGTTTTCCATATTCTCGTAACTACGCCGTAAGGTGTTTCCTTCTAAAATGAATTCCCCTTAATGCTTTTTTGTCTTAATTTTAACCGTCATATTTATTGTTAGACTATTCAATAGTTATCTATGGTCCCAAAAAAAATTTAAAAACAGTTATTAGTTAGTTAAAAAATTAATTAAACCCAGTCGAGCTCATCTGTCTACCCAGCCGGTTTGTTGTGTGTTGCACGAGCTTTTTCAGCAGGAGGGCCAGGAGGATGAGGAGGGCCGCGCAGGACGGATTTTTCTGTAGAGGAGGAGCGCCAGGGTAGGTTTCTTGCTTTTTCTTTTGTTCTATTTTTAGGGTTATCTTTCTTTTTTACTAGTTTTCTTGTTTGTGCAGGGATACAAACCAATGGAGAGCATAGAGGGAGGATGGGTTGTATTTGGATGATGGTGTTCCCTTGAGCGGGGCCTTCCTTGCCTACTTTCAATCTGGTGACCCCGGCCGCATAGCTCAACACAGCTTGGCAATGGAGGGCAGCAGGTTGTGGACGTCGGGCAGAGTGGAGTCTCATCTGGCTTTGTTTAAAGGTATGTCTTAATCACATAGCTTGTCAACGGAGGGTGGCAGGCTGTGGACACCGAGCAGAGTGGAGTCTCATCTAGCTTTGTTTAAAGGTATGGCTTAATCGAATGGTTCAACAATCCGTGAAGATCTGAATAGGGTGAACAATACTAATTCACATTCCTTTTCTCCTTGTCCTCCAGGTCAAACCCCTTTCCAGCCAAAGAGTGCATCTCCTGTTTTATCCTGCACCACAAAGAAGGTATTTCTTTGTGGCCTGGACTGTCCCAGGTCTTGCAGCTCCAGGTTGCCTAAACAGCTTGCCTTGCCTCCTTAATTTTTCTAGAGAATCCCTCCTCCTAGAATCTAGAAGTTTATTCCACAAGCCTCTCTTGATGGGCCATGTTGTGTTGATACTCCAAAATTGGGAAAGATAGATTGCTCCTTTGGTTCTTCCTCTTTCTTGATCCTTCTCTTGGGTCCCTTCCTACCTCTGGTGTCTTTTGTGCTAAACTATTATTTGGGCATTTACATATGCATTTCTTCTCCCCACCAATTTGCACTTCTCAACAAATTCCTTGGCTCTCATAACAATTCCTCCTCATGGCTTTACAATTCTTGTGCTACAAGATTTATCCCTCTGGTGTCTTCTGTGCTTTACTATTATTTGGGCATTTCCATATGCATTTCTTCTCCCCACCAATTTGCACTTCTCAGCAAATTCCTTGGCTCGACAATTCCTCCTCATGGCTTTACAATTCCTACGCAACAAGATTTTTCAGTCTTTGAGCTGGCCAGGCATATTCTTATTAAATTTATAGCTTTGCATGGCTTTTTCCACCCTTTGAAATTATTAAGCTGATCTACTTTCAACCTCGGAATTCTATGTGGTATCTCTCTCATAAATTCTCAAATTAAAACAGCTCCTTCTAAATTTTCTCCTCATGGCTTTACAATTCCTGTTCAACAAGATTTCTCCCACTTTGAGCTGGCCACGAGTATTCTTATTAAATGTATAGCCTTGCATGGCTTTTTCTCCTTATCTCTTTACATACTAGAAGCTGACATCCTTAAACTTTTTGACTGCTTCCCTTGGCCAAGTGAGTTGTACTTCTGAATGCAATGCAAGATTTTTGTTTTGGTTTAAATTTTTAAAAGAAATTGTAACATTTCACTAGAACATGATCACATGCAAACCCAGATGCATCCTCTGAATTCATGAAGTACCAGGGCCTTTGTAAAGGTTCTTTGGACCAGTAGCAGATGAGTTTCCTTGACTGTCTGATGGAATTTTATCTTTTACAAGCTATTCCTGTCTGGAAAACACTTGCAATTCACATTAATTAGGAATTCTAAACAAAAGATCATTGGGAAGGTTGGAATCACACTCCACACTGCATTATTCATTGTCTGAATAGGCTTAGGAATACAAAATACCATTGCATTGTTCTTGCACTACATAAGGTCATCTTTCCATTTCTCATCCTATTTCCTTCAAGAATGTTGTACAGACAGTGTGACTCATCCAGTGGTGGAGACTTCATTAAAGTAGGCACTCAAAATCCGTGTTTTTGATAACTAGGTATGGATAGATAAAGAAGAAAGTAGGCCATCTAGCATAAGAACTATACTGCAATAGCAATTGTCCTTCTCACAACAATACATGAAAATTTATAAGCCCCTATTGATGGCCTGATTAAAAAGCAAATAAATTTGGAACATAGATGCAGATGGAACAAAGTCAACATGTTAACCGGAATAAAGATAGAAGCCCCCTTATATATCATAACTGCGTGCAAGAGGAGAGAAAAATCCCAATGTCCAATGTGCTGAAACAGAGACTTAGAGGCTTTGGCCATTTGCAGTAAGGCCCATTTTGTGGCATGGTACGAGGCTTGCAGGAAAGTATGTTGTTTTTATTTATGTTAAGGGAATAAATAACTGAGTGGATTCATACCCGCTAGGCATGGGTTTGAGTCCATTGGGCTGCCACTATAAACCCTAGGTCCCATAGAGAGGCCCAACCACAAATAACTGTTGAGTTTGTGAATATAAATTGAGGCGGGAGCATTAACCCCCTCAACCTTGTCCTCTCAGTCTGGAATAACAAGCAAGAGCCAGAGCAGAGCTCGCTTCGATATAGACTCTTCAATATGACATTATTTTTAATATAAATGGTTTGCCTGGCCTTTATCCTAATAAGTTTTTTTGACTCATATAATCTTATTTTTAATATAAATGGTTTGCTTGTCTTTTAATGGCAGAGTGTTTGAGAGCCCATCCATTTGTGGAAATCTCAATGGGAGAACCTTTAAATTATATGGGTGGGCATCCATGATATAAATCATTACTTGTCCTTTAATGACCTGGAGTATACGAGCTCATCCATTACATAAAGTTTATGGGGGAGCTGGATGTTTCATTTACATCTGAATATAAGTTCTTTTACATATGATGTGAAAAATTGATTTACTTCTATTTTTGTTTTTTGTATTTCAACTTTTTAAAACACTATCCTTTTGTCTCCCAATTCTGATTTACATCCTGTTACATCCAAGTACAAGTTAGTTTTAAAAAACTGAGGTGCATGCAGTACTATAACATTTTATTTAACAAATGTTTAAAAAAAATACTATAGCAACTTTTTATCCTGTACATGGAAAAATATGTGGACAAAACCAAAAAAAAACATCAAAATAAGTGGGTTACCCAAAAACGTTACAACAACAGCTGGAATCCACATTTTCTACGACCTTGTACCCTTTCCCTTGTTTGATCAAGTTAATGAATTATTATTCCCTTACAAATGGACTTGTTGTGATCCATTGTGTAAACAATGATCTACTTGTTATAATCTAAACAAGTATTTTTTTTACAAAATATTTTGTCAATCACCAAATCTCTTTGATTTTTAATGTAGCATATGATGCATTTTCAACAGCTAAAAGAATGGTGTAGCCAATTCGAGAAAGTAGATAACCCTTCATTATTGTCTTACTGTGCACAAGTTCTGTTGTTTTAACTAAATGATTACATCATTATACCTGTTGGTGTAAAATCCAAGGTTGTATCATATCACTTGATAAGATGTTCAAGGTAGCCAGTTGGAGGAAATGGATGGCTCTTGAAGGCTTTTTTACTGTGGACCAATGCTGTTGTTTTAAATTGAAACGCTACACCGTTTACTTAATGGTGCAAGGATGATAGTACAGGGGCTTGACCGTTAAATATATTCCAGTCAATGGTGATGTTTCAGTTCACTGGTTTTCATTATATATATATATATATATATATACACTATACAATATATATATATATATATATATATAATACTATATATATATATCAAGAATCAAAGAAGATTTTGTATATAGTATTGAACACTGGTTGTCAAGAAGGTATTTCTTTGTGGCCTGGACTGTCCCAGGTCTTACAGCTCCAAGCTGCCTAAACAACTTGCCTTGACTCCTTAATTTTTCTAGAGAATCTCTCCTCCTGGAACCTGGAAGTTTATTCCACATGCCTCTCTTGACGGGCCATGTTGTGTTGATACTCCAAAATTGGGAAAGATAGATTGCTCCTTTGGTGCTTCTTTGTCCCCTGTTTGATCCTTCTCTTGGGTCCCTTCCTACCTCTGGTGTCTTCTGTGCTTTACTATTATTTGGGCATTTACATATGCATTTATTCTCCCCACCAATTTTCACTTCTCAGCAAATTCCTTGGCTCTCATGACAATTCCTCCTCATGGATTTACAATTCCTGTGCAACACGATTTCTCCCTCTGGTGTCTTCTGTGCTTTACTATTATTTGGGCATTTACATATGCATTTCTTCTCCCCACCAATTTTCACTTCTCAGCAAATTCCTTGGCTCTCATGACCATTCCTCCTCATGGCTTTACAATTCCTGCACAACAAGATTTCTCGCTCTTTGAGCTAGCCAGGCGTATTCTTATTAAATTTATAGCTTTGCATGGCTTTTTCTACCCTTCGAAATTATTAAGTTGATCTACTTTCGACCTCAGAATTCTATGTGGTATCTCTCTCATAAATTCTAAAATTAAAACAAGTCCTTCTAAATTCCTCCTCATGGCTTTACAATTCCTACACAACAAGATTTCTCCCTCTTTGAGTTAGCCATGAGTATTCTTATTAAATTTATAGCCTTCCATAGCTTTCTCTACCCTTTGAAATTATTAAGCTGATCTACTTTCAACCTTGGAATTCTATGTGGCATCTCTCTCATAAATTCTCAAATTAAAACAGGTCCTTCTAAAAAAGCTTACATGATTGGACTGTCACCCATAGTAATGTTGGGTAAGACTGGGCCTCTGAAATGCCTATGAAATTAGGGGATTGAAACAAGACAAATGAACTTTAGATAAAATACTTCCTAACGATCATTGCAATTTGATTGGACCAATTTTTTAAGCTTGACGTCCATTCCCCTTCAGATAAGTTTAGTGAATTTGTGTTTAGCTCTGATCCTTCTATTCCTCCTCTATTGCAATATTAGGCAATAGGTCTGCTACAATATTTCCTTATCTCTTTACATACGGGAAGTTGACCTCCTAAAACTTTCTAACTGCTTCCCTTGGCCAAGTGAGTTGTACTTCTGATTCTGAATGCAATGCAAGATTTTTGTTTTGGTTTAAATTTTTAAAACAAATCGTAACATTTCTCTAGAACATGGTCACATGCAAACCTATATGCATCCTCTGAATTCATGAAGTACCAGGGCCTTTGTGAAGGTATTTTGGACGAGTAGCAGATGAGTTTCCCTGACTGTGTGATGAAATTTTATCTTTCACAAGCTATTCCTATCTGGAAAACACTTGCAATTCACAATAATTAGGAATTTTATACAAAAAATCATCGGGAAGGTTGGAATCACACTCGAGACTGCAGTATTCATTTTCTAAATAGGCTTAGGAATACAAAATACCATTGCATTGTTGTTGCACTACTTAAGGTCCTCTTTCCATTTCTCATCTGATTTCCTTCAAGAATGTTGTACAGACAGTGTGACTCATCCGTTGGTGGAGACTTCATTAAAGTAGGCACTCGAAATCCATGTTTTTGATAACTAGATATGGATAGGTAAAGAAGAAAGTAGGCCATCTAGCATAAGAACAATACTGCAATAGCAATTGTCCTGATGGCAACAATGCATGAAAATTTATAAGCCCCTTTTGACGGTCTGATTAAAAAGAAAATAAATTTGGAACATAGATGCAGATGGAATAGAGTCAACATGTTAATCAGAATAAAGATAGAAGCCCCCTTATATATCATAACTGTGTGCAAGGGGAGAGAAAAATCCCAATGTCTAATGCGCTGAAACACAGACTTAGAGGCTTTGGCCATTTGCAGTAAGGCCCATTCTGTGGAATGATACGAGGCTTGCAGGAAAGTCTGTTTTTTTTTCTATTAAGGGAATCAATAACTGAGTGGATTCATACCCGCTAGGCATGGGTTTGAGTCCATTGGGTTGCCACTATAAACCCTAGGTCCCATGGAGAGGCCCAACCACACAGAACAATTGAGTCTGTGAATTCAAATTGAGGCGGGAGCATTAACCCCCTCAGCCTTGTCCTCTCAGTCTGGAATAACAAGCAAGAGCCAGAGCAGAGCTCGCTTCGATATAGTCTCTTCAATATGACATTATTTTTAATATAAATGGTTTTCCTGGATTTTATCCTAATAAGTACCACATCACTTTTAATCCTAAGAAGTATTTTTTTGACTCATATAATCTTAGTTTTAATATAAATGGTTTGCTTGTGTTTTAATGGCAGAGTGTTTGCAAGCCCATCCATTTGCGAAAATCTCAATGGGAGAACCTTTAAATTATATGGGGGGCATCCATGAAATCATTACTTGTCCTTTAATG
The DNA here is from genome assembly GCA_000404065.3 of Pinus taeda. NCBI lineage: Eukaryota > Viridiplantae > Streptophyta > Pinopsida > Pinales > Pinaceae > Pinus > Pinus taeda. The sequence goes on along the minus strand of APFE030043309.1, from coordinate 93,136 downwards.
ACAGGGAGTATACGAGCTCATCCATTACATAAAGTGGGGGAGTTGGATGTTTCATTTAGATCTGAATATAAGTTCTTTTACATATGATGTGAAAAATTGATTTACTTCTATTTTTGTTTTTTGTATTTCAACTTTTTCACACACTATCCTTTTGTCTTCCAATTCTGATTTATAGCCTATTACATCCAAGTACAAGTTGGTTTTAAAAAACAGAGGTGCATGGCAGGTGCATGTAGTACTATAGCATTTTATTTAACAAATGTTTAAAAAAATATTATAGCAACTTTTTATCTTGTTCATGGAAAAATATCTAGACAAAACCAAAAAACATCATCAAAATAAGTGGGTTACTCAAAAACGTTACATCAGCAGCTTGAATCCACATTTTATACGACCTTGTACCCTTTCCCTTGTTTGATCAAGTTAACGGATTATTATTCCCTTACAAATGGACTTGTTGTGATCCATTATGTAAACAATGATCTGCTTGTTATAATTTAAACAAGTATTTTTTTACAAAATATGTTGTCAATCACCAGATCTCTTTGATTTTTAATGTGGTATATAATGCATTTCCAACAGCTAGAAAAATGGTGTAGCCAATTGGAGAAAGTAGATAACCCTTCATTATTGTCTTACTGTTCACAAGTTCTATTGTTTTAACTGAATGATTACATCGTTATACCTCATGGTGTAAAAGCCAAGGTTGTATCATATCACTTGATAAGATGTTCGAGGTAGCAAGTTGGAGGAAATGGATGGCTCTTGAAGGCTTTTTTACTGTGGACAAATGCTGTTTTTTTAAATTGAAATGTTACAACGTTTACTTATTGGTGCAAGGCTGATAAAACATGTGCTTGACCGTGATATATTCCAGTCATTGGTGATGTTTGGATTCATTGGTTTTCATTGTTTTTTGTTTATATATATATATTATATATATTATGGCCAAGAATTAAAGAAGAGTCTGTATATAGCATTGAAGATTGGTTTTCAAGATTATACCCCATAATAATGTCATTCTAGTATTGAAGATACAATCACAAAGAGGAAAGTCAATTGTTGATTTTACTGGTTAAATAGATCGAACCTATAATTGACATATAGATTGAAGATTCTAGTATTGAAGATATAATAACATGAAATAGAATTAATTATTAATTTAGTTAGTTAGAGAAATAAAATTTACAGTAGACATGAAGATATTTTAATTTCAGATTTCTGTGATCTATATTGCTTTTGAGAATGTATTTCAGATTAATCCCATTATTAATTGTTGGCAAAAGTTTTGAACCATCTAATGTGATTAGTCCTAAGGACAAAGAAGAGGATGAATCACATTAGATGCTTCCAAATTTCTACCAATAACTAATAATGTGATTAATGGGAAAGACATTTTCAAAGAGATGAGGAAACGTCCTTAATTTTTAATATATTAAACATACTGCCTCATATACAATTATCTAATGAGAAAAAATGAAAATATTTTATATTTATTAATTTTCTGTTTACATGGAGATGTCGCATAATTCAGTGTTCTACGTTTTACACATTTTGAAGTTTTTCAAGGCATAATTCTGAGTTAACATTGCTCAGAATTTGGCAAAGATTTCTTAAGATCACAAATTTGAATTATGAATTTTACAATCCAAATACCCCTCAAAAAAATTCAAAGTACTAAATCAATATGTACAATAAAAAAATACATTTTAATTAATAAAAATCAAAATTTAACCAAAAAATATTTTACACAAAAATTTTAAGACACTTAATAATTAGAAATGGCCCTTAAACATATAATAACATAGTCCATCATTTAATGAGAGAAAATAAAAATATTTGGTATTTATAACTGTAATGTAGAAAATTTTGATTGTGTTTTTATATATAATGTCTTTCACCAGTAATATTAATATTTAAATGGTTTTGATAATTTTAAATAAAGTGAAGTTTTTCTTTGGAAATCATATAAAAAAAAATTTAACTGACACTTTTCGAACCATTCATACACAAAACTTGAATACAGAAAAAATCTTTGAATAAATTATGATACTTAGATTATTGGATTATAAATTTGGGTCATCTGAGCGCCAGAAACAAAGCCCATGGCGGGGACGGGGGCCCACCTAATTGTATAATGGAAAGATAACCGTTATAATTACGAATGCTGGTTATTTTTTAATTTTTAAGCAAACGTGAAGTCGCCAGAAACAAAGCCCATGGCTGGGGCGGGGGCCCACCTAATTGTATAATGGAAAGATAACCCGTTATAATTTCGAATGCTGGTTACTTTTTAATTTTTAAGCAAACGTGAAGTACTATGTAAACTAATGCCTGAAACTGCCGGGAAATGGAAAATTAGAGCAATTAATGGTTTACCTGTTTCACTGTTTAAATTTACCTATTTATGATTGTAACAGAAGTAATATTTCAAGGCAACATCTGTAAACTCTTTTTCATTTTTCTTTTTGTTTCTTTATCGGGATTACATTGAACTCATATTTATGTGGGTTGAATTCCAATACACTGTAACGACTTGGTCCTTAGCATGGAAACAAATGAATCAACACTTAATATTTAAATATGTAAAAGGACGAAAAAAAATTTATAATTACTTAAAAAAAACTTAAATCATTATAATTAATTTATAAGATAACAAGGAGATCTATAAAATGAGTTATTTTTTTTAAATCATTTTATAATTAATTTATAAGATAACAAGGAGATCCATAAAATTGAGTTATTTTAGGTCGCCGCAAAGAGGGAAAAATAATTTATAATTACTTAAAAAAAAACCTTAAATCATTTATAACTAATTTATAAGGTAAATAAAATCTTGATGTGTAAGGAGATCTATAAAATTGGATTATAGGTTATTTTTTTTATTCATTACGCAGTGAGGCGTTTCCTCTGAGATGAAATTCCTTGTTGTCCACCTGTGCTCACTATCCACCCTTCCATCTTTTGTTAGACAATTGAATTGATCGATATGAGATAAGTTTACAAGTGGCTACTAGAAGCTTGCGAACCTTGATTGAATTTATTGATATGAGATAAGTTTACACGTGGCTATTAGAAGCTTGCGAACGTTGGTTTCTTGATAGATCAGATGTGGACAGTTGTAACTAACTACACAGGTGTGAAGACTGGTTTTTGTTTCTTGATACACCAGATGTGGGCGGTTGTAACTCACTAGACAGTTGTCAATGGTGGTTTCTTGATAGACCGGTCTCTTTTCAATAAGTTGTTCTCTCCAACCAAATTTGAAGCTTATGTTGTGAGAAAGAATCATCAGCCTTTTGCAAACCTTGCGGTGAGAAGGAGCTCATCAGGGTGACCCGAAGTGAGGCCAGGACATAGAGACACGAATCAAGAATTTTATCAACACGGTTTAGAAATGGAAAATTTTATAGACATGGTTTTCAATCTGTCTGATTGTGGATTCCTCTGTTTTTAATTTTATTTCATGCCATGCTTTGCCTTTAAAAAAATATTCTTCACAGATATTGTTTCCTTCATTTTAGTATTAGGTGCGCATTCATTTGTTGATGAACATTGTGATGCGTTAATAACACTTTTAATGTGGCATCGAGAACTCTGAACATGATAACTCTCCTGAATCCTAAAGGTCGCCATAGATGCAGTTGTTATGTTAAAGTTATATCATAATTATATTAAATTATTTGAATAATCGGTCTCCTACAATGTATTTTAAGGTTATTTACAGTCATTTATTTAATTGAACATGCATATTATTAGCAATATCAGAGGAGGGAAATGGTTATTTCCATTGATTGAGGGAAATGGTTATTTCCATTGATTGAGGAATAAATTACGGAATTTCAGTCTTATAAAAAAGATACGGGTTGGTTCAGCCTTGGCCCAAAACTTTTTCGTTGTCAATGAATTAATGAATGCATTAGGTTGACCATAAAGCAAAGGTTAATAACGTTACCTGCTGTAGTCTTCAAACTAAAGTGCCAAATTGACATATACAAAAGACAAACCTTGCGATGAGAAGGCGCCGATCAGGGTGACCCGAAACGAGGCTAGGACACAGAGACACGAATGAAGAATTTGATCAGGGTGACCCGAAGCACGGCTAGGACACAAAGACACGAATGAAGAATTTTATCAACACAGTTTAGAGATGGAAAAACCAGAGTTACAGCAGGTAGGAAGATGATGTAAAAGGGTCGGCAAAATGAGAGTTACACGAAGTAGAACGACGAAGAATTTTATCAACACAGTTTAGAGATGGAAAAACCAGAGTTACAGCAGGTAGGAAGATGATGTAAAAGGGTCGGCAAAATGAGAGTTACACGAAGTAGAACGACGATGTAAAGGGATAACCTATGAATTTGTTAGAAGAGTCGACCTCATGCTTTCCACGCTTCAATGCTCTCACCTGGTATGATTTTTTTTGTATTTTCAATGTTTTGTTAGTGTTTTTTTGGCAGGAACATACCCGGGATCCATGGATCCATTCCCGGCTAGTTTATTCACTGTATGGTTTATTCATTTTAGGGTTTTCATTTCGCTATTAATTGTTCATTCATTTTTGTTGGGTTGAGACTGGGTGTCAATTCCCGATTAGTGCACTCATTGTATGCTTTTTTCCATTTCGGGGTTTTCATTTCCCTAATAAATATGCATTCATCTTGCCTGGGTTGTCCACCCTTTCTTTCAACAATGTCCATTCATATGTTGTTTTTTTTCTACAAACAACATAACTAACTATTGCAATTGTATTATCATCCACCCTTGCTTTCAACAATGTCCATTCACATGTCGCTATTCTTCCCCAGTGTATGCCTTACCACTCTATGCCTTACCATTTTCCCCCACTCTATGCCTTATAACGTTTCCTTAGCAGCATAAGATAAAAATACTAGTTCTATCCTGCAACCTCCGTCACACAACTCCCATCTACACCACCATTGACGTGGACTTTTATGTATGCCGTTTGCCATCTCCACCTCTGTTGACGTGGATGTTTGTATATGCCGTTAAAGAAGCAGTCCCTCCACGCGCATTTCAAATTTGGTCTTCCAATGCACAACCAATTACTTTCATCATCATGATTGATACCATGAACGATGAAGCACCGGATAACTTCATTGATCAAAGGATTTTATCGTCCTAATTAATACGATTAATTTGAAATATAAAAGATATCAAATAATTTATTTAAAATAAATATATTTTACCTCCCAACAAAATGTTTACGGTAAATATCATTTCAAATTGAAATGATAACAATACATTCGCAACGAAAACCAGATAGTATATGATGTAGTGCATTCAAACAATAATACACAGAATGTCTCAAATTGGACCAATACAATAATTCTTATAAAAAATGAAAGAAAAACCTCACATGCTACCTAAACTTAGACATCAATTATAACAATTTCATAATACCTTGAAAGCATAATTGAAATAAAAGTAGGATGATCATTTTATCAAAACATATATATCCAAACCCATAACAACTCCTCATCATTATCATTATTATT